>VWZS01005299.1:0-57395 GCA_013397075.1 Rhabdornis inornatus | reverse complement strand
TTTGGAACATTTCATTCTTAAAAGTAATACCCCATGTATTTTGACCATTGACCCACAAGTACAGCTTTGGGAAGGCTGTGGAGTTGGGAGGAGTGCCACGACTGCAGATATCGGGCGGATGCAGAATCACGAAAATGAAACCACGAGAAGACTGTTTTCTACTTTCTTGTGGAAAAAATCCCTATAGCCTAACAAGAGGAAGCTTCTCACTCCAAAGTGAATGGAAGAAGGGACTGTTTGAGTTGGGAATTAATTGAAGCAGTTTCTTGTATGTTTGTTCTGTTGTTATGAAGGTTGAGAAAGGGAAGGAAAGAGTGGTCTGACAATCTTATTCTGGATTTTTTTTTTCCCCTTTGTGTAGTTAATAAATTTCTTGTTATACCCTCTTAAGTTTTAGGCCTGCCTTGCTTCTACTCCTGGTTCTGTCTCACAACAGAAAATGAGTATATCTTAATTGGCAAATCGAAACCATGACATTCTTTGGTGCGTTGGCCGGGAAACGAACTTAAACCGAAACAGGTTTCTAGCAAAATTTTCCTAAAACATTTTTGTAGTTGAGACAGTACATTTCAATCTTGAAGAGTGCCATTTTAGCTTGTCTTCCTCTGTGCGTTCATTTATGATTTATATTCTTTTCCTCTGCAATGAATTATGGGGCCCAATTGAGAAGGAACCCTGACACTCAAAGGAATGTCAAGGTTCTAACATACACCTGAGATGAGAAGCAAGTCTCTAAGACACAGAACACACTAACCTTAAGCACAGCCTATTGGACTCCATTTTTATTGTACCTCCCTACCACAGCAAAAGCACCCATAATGTGAGAGAGCTTCTACAAAATGAAATAATCTCAGGAGGAGGTACAATTCTACATGGTGACGTTTTATTCTAAGCTTTCTTCAATCAGCCTCATAAACCGTAGGATAAACTCCTTTTTCATGAATAGTCAGTTCACAGCCTTTTGCAGAAAATCATTGAGAGCTGTCCTGATAGAGGGTGACATCTTGATCTCACGTTGACATATTACATTGCATCCCATCTTCTCAAATCATAAATGAAAAGAGTGGCTGCATTCTACAGTCTCTGAATTCTTTCAAGACAGCTCAGCAATCTACGACTGAAAGGTAGGATAAATTATTACAGGAGACTTCTCAGCATGGCTGTTCTAAATCAAATGCTGTCAAATAATTTTTAACTTTCTTTGATCTGCACTCAATCTCTGTGTTCTTTGCTGACCTATAGCACAGACTCTCTTTGACTTCCATTCCTTTCTTTTTCAGTCTCTCTGCTCATAAACTTTTATTTTCCCTTTTTTTATCATGTACATGTAGAAATAGATAAAAAAAAGACCCTAGATCTAATGGCTTGGTGACTTTTATTTTATGGTTGCTTGGATAAAACCTACCATCCTAATAAGTATGGTAGGACTCTAAAAAGAAATGACAAAAAGACAGGAAGTTAAATAATCTTGCAAGAAGGAAAAATATGATATTTTGGGCTGACAAAGTATTCTCCCTAAGGTGTTTTATAGTTATTAGAGGCACATCACACAAACTCTGTATCTGCTGGGTCCTATGCTGGTATATTTTATAGGAGTAATGACTATAACTTAAAAAGCTGGACAGAGAAGAGACTTGGACAGGCAGGAAAATAATAAAAAAAATAGGAGTAGAAATATTAATGAAGAGAAATAAATGAGAGCAAAAGGAGAAACCATAGAGACACAGAGAAGGACAAAATGAAAAAGGAAACTACATGGCTTAAGAAACAGAATAGTAAAATTAAACAAATGAATCCACAGTAAATGCTGACATCATTGATGGTGACTGCTACTGAAATGGTGCCTGGGGACTGCAGTGCAGAGTCTTGTTGCATTGCACACTGCATTGCATTGCATGAATAAACTCCAGACATGAAAGACACCCAACAGCCTTGCCAGGGTGTAACAGATGAATATGTGGACAGAGGTAGAGGACACAAGGTAACAGCAGGCCAAGGCACCATCAGTCTGAAATGTCACACTCTTCTGTTTACTTTGAGGAGAAATATGGAGCCTAGTCCATATGCCCTCAACAGAACTACTGCTCAGCTTTGCACTCTTTATACCTGAACAGCTTCCAACACAGTCCAAGATCTGGATAATGCAAATGTATTTAATTCCCTTACCAGTTCCTAAACACCTCTTTTGCATCACCTGGGTTTTCAAGTGCCTCTTGAAAACTGTAGCAGTGCTACACAGTGACTACTGATTAACTGAAGCTGTGACAATTTATTGGTTTGGGACATTGCCCATGCTCCAACTCTCAGAAAGTGCAGTGCAAAACAACAGAACTAGAACAGTTCTGTGTTTTGCACTACAGCAGGCAGAACACATAAGCAAGAATTTGTCCAACCTCCTTAAAAGTCTCCACTGGCAAAGACTGCATAACCTGTCATTCCAGAGATTAATTTAGTTACAGCAAGAAAATCTCCTAATGTCAGTCATTTTTGTCGAGAAATGAACAAACTGTTTCCTGACATGACTTTGCTGGACCTGGAGAAGTGTCCTTGATATATCAGAAAACTGTTTATGTCTCTGCAAATTTCTTTTTTTATGGAAAGCAAGAGAAACACCATTTTAAAAAAGGTTTTACTTGGTGAGTACTACATCATCATCCTTTTCTTTTGTGGACTACCTGTTAGCCTTCTCTTGAACACTCCACAGCCTGTCCATATTTGTTCCAAAAATGTAACTCCCAGAATTTAGGTAAAAACTATTCCAATTGAATGGGAAAGATGAAACAGGTATCTGACCTTATATTCAGTCATATTAAAGTGTTTATAGAAGTTCATGGTCGATACTAAACACAGGCATGAACTATCCTAATTAAATTCTGTTTAAATGCCAACCCAACTACAGAGCTTCCTCAAAAACACTTCACCCTGCTATTGAAACTGTGTTCCAAACTCTCATTGCTCACTGCTCTTAATACCAATTTCACTCTATCGTGAAGTTACAGGGAATTTGCAAGACAGGAAGAGATGGCAACTCATTCCTTTTTAACAAACAATCATGTATGAGAGCCATGAAGAAGGGGGAATAGTTGCTATTTTACATTAAAGAGGGTGGCTGGATGCAGATACACCCTAATAGCTTGACTGAAAAGTTAGTAAAAAGAAAAAGGACAGAATATGGAATTTGGATTTTCAATGGCCAGTGCATAATAGTCTCAAAGAGACCTGGACTACATCAGCTACGAGAACATCCTGTGAACTGTACCTCTAAGAATTGTTCATACCCTTTTGTAATATGAACGAGCATCCTGAGACTCCAGTCAGCAAAGAACATGGAAATCTGTAGGAAGGGTTTTCATAGTCCAGACTTACTTCCTTTCACAGTTTTCATCCCTTCCCATTTGTCCCAGGAAAGTTACAAGCTACTGTTAAAGCAATGAAAATACTATTGTTCAGCTCTGCGCTTTTTAAAACTGAGCAGCTACTGGAGTTAATATTTTGTTTTCCATATTTCTCCTCTTATGCATTCAAATTCAAATTGACAAATTCTTTTGTATATAATTTTAAACCCTCCCCATCTCTAATGCATCAGTATCTTGTTACATTGCCTTTGATTTCATTGTTTGCAATGCTAGTATCAGCAGCATGGAATTGCCAAGGCACTAAGCAGCCCAATTTTTCTTTAATTTCTCAGAAAATTGACAGCTTTATGAACTGTCTCTTTACCTATGCCCCATAAACATGTCAGGCTGTGGAAAACCATTCTAATTAAATCCCGAGGGATTGCAATGGAAGATTATAGCTTCTTGGCAGGTTATTAAAAAACAGTTGTTCATATATACACAAATATCTGTACTAGAAGCTAGCATTTGACAGAACAGCCAAGGAATTAACCCCACTGGCAACTCCAAATAACACTCACCAAAAAAAGCCCAAAACAACAACAAAAACAAGAACCACCACCACCAAAAAAAGCAAAAAACCACCAAAAACTAAAACAAATAATAACCCATAAGCCACCAGCCAAAGAACCCAAGCCAACGAAAAAAGTCAAGGAAAAACAGCGAAGTTAATTAAAATGGGAATGGGCAGGGACAACTGGAGGAGGTGTCCTTGGATCTGATTCCTTTTCAAAAGCTGCAAATTCCAAATATCATCTGGAATCATCACCTTTTATCCTTGATTAGGAGCACCTGATAAAAAAGAAAGCAGAAAAATTCTTGTCAGGACTGTAGAAATGGCCTTGCTAACTGCATAGCCTTGGAGTAAGTATATTAGAGAGGATGGATAACTCAAATCATTTGATTCAGCATAATATTCCTTCTGTCTGCTCTGATCACCCAAGGGAACACAAAAGAACTTCTGATGGTAAAATGTTTGTTAGAGGTCACTGTGCATCTTTCCCAACAACCTCCTCAAATAACCATGCCTTTGGGAGTAGCGCTTGCTGCCCCTGCTCTTGCACCTGAAAGAAGTTGTCCAACCTCTCATCTCAGCAACAGATATTCAGGATTTAGATACTGAGGAATTTCTGAGAGACCATACAGCGATTTGATTTTGTAACCTGTGTCCGACTTTTCACAAGAGAACAGTTTGCATTGTGAAAGCAACTTCCAAAATGCTATTTTGTTGAGAGAGCCTCTTGAGCTGCAGTCAAAAAAGGCGACTCATCCCTCCTCTCAGGCCTGCCATCTTCAAGGAGAGGAGCCTTGCTACCTGAGAGGAGGAGGGGAAAGGGAACAAATTAAATGTTACTGCACCAGAGATAGCTATGAAGAAACAAGTACAGTATCACTGAGCCAGCTGTGTAATGGGTTTTGCAACTAACTGGACTTCTGAGGAGCTATAGATTATTTTAGTTGATGTTGGTTTTTTTTAAACATGTTCTGGTGTCACCAAATATAATCTGTCATGCAAATGTTTAGTACATCACTTCTTAGATTTGCAGGTGTTCCACATTTATGTGAATAGAGTTTCAATCAACATCAAAAAATGAGAAATATCCAAGACTTAAAATCTTAAAAGACTGACACACAAAGATGCATTGATTTCATGGTCTCTGAGATGACAGAGAATCACACTTAGACGACTCCAAGTTTTTATCTGAAGAAAACTACATTAGTTGCATTTTACATAAAAGGAGCTTTAAAAGAAATAACTGCTACTCTGAGAATACATGTGTGAAAAAACAAAAAAGCTGTGTATCAAACTGAAAGCAAGATGAATAAAGAACTAACGCAGAGGTACCTGAGTACAGCACCAGATTGACTCAAATCAACAAATTCAGAATTAAATATATCTAGTATCATCTTTTTGTGCTCACTGATAAACTGAAAATGATGCTCCAGCATCTGTTACCCAAAAATCACATTGCTACCAATGAGAGTAAAGAATCAAGTAAGGATAAGAATTAGACGGTGTATTTTAGAAATACATTGGACCTGACAGATGATTTCCCCCCTGCAAATTACTTGATTTATTTGCTCATATAAAATATATAAGATATACCACACCTTGTCTATTACTTGACTAGGAAATGATTAGGTGATTTAAAAAAATATATGAAACATTCTCCAATATTCATACAGTACATTAAAGTTCTGAGATGACTACTGGCTACATTCTTGCCTTATGTGACATCAGGGGTTTATTGTTCTGCCTCTAGAAGGGAATACATTAACAGATAATGACAAGTAGAACAAACACTGGAATTTGAACCCTGATAAAGTTTTTCTGGATAGGTGAATTTATATTCTAAATCACTTAACAGCTTTCAACAACGTGCCAGTCTTCCTGATATTGGTTTAATTTAAAAAGAGGATTACTTTCTTACTCTCATTGGAAAAATACAACTGAGTATCTGTTTGACTGTGACAAGGGCAATTTCAATGAGATAGGGACATTTTCCTCCACAAATTAATACATTTAATTCTGAAAGTTATTCTGTCAGCCTACAGGTTTTATTCATGGTTTGTGTCACACTCAGAAATATCCATGTTAAAAATTTACTAAGCAAACTATTTGAAGAGAGAAAAACCAAGACAGAAATCATTCTTGCTCTTCATTAGGGGGGAAAAAAAAAAAAAGCTAATCTGGCTTTCTATTGACACAAGTCTGTTTTATTCAAAATCAAATGGAGTTTGTACATGTTCAGATAAATCATTTACTTTTTAGGCTACTCACAGTTAAATGGTAAAAGTCTATAGCTACAGCAAAATTGTGGAAGTCTATAGCTGAAGAAGAAAACTGGGAGGTGGGCAGGTGCTAGAAAAGGATCATGGTTATGTTAAGTCGCACACTGAGGAAGTCACAAGATGAAAACCCAAGGAAGGAAGTACCCCTTACAAAGGTATGTTCTCACCCATCCCTACCTGAAACAATGCCAGGATCAGACACCTGAACCTCCTTTATCCTCCTGTAGCATCTCAGGTCTTCCTCTAAAAAGATCAGCTACCAATTTACTGTATAGAATACGATTTCTCTTGGAAGGAAACCACCTAATTTATACCTTCACATACTATCACAAAAGAAGACTGCAGTCTTCTGAGACAAAAAAAATGGGAAACAGTAAAACAAAAATATCCAGTATTATCTACTTTCTTATTTTATATTTGCAACTTGGAAAGGGGTGGAATATTTGACTTTGGAGTCACTGCACATAACTAACAAATAAGGCATTGACTGTATCTACTGCAGGACCTCTTCTTTGTCAGGGGAGAAAAAAAATTCTTCAAAAATAATGAAGCCACTTATATCTGAGTTCTATAAAAACACCCATATTTCTCCAAAACTTAGTGCTAACTGAGATGAATCTGGCTTCACTGCTTTCTAATAACTAGGTTTTGTTTACTGGAAGGGGACGTAGGGAGGTAGAAAGTGATTTTGATTTATGTACCTGCAATCATAGGATGGAGAAAAAGAAGTCTTCAACCACAATCCCCAGTTCTCAATATGAATCATTTGCTGGTTACAGTTGAGTGGAGACTGATTTACCACGGTATAAAAAATAAAAAAGAAAATTATTTTTCAGAAAAATGTTTACCAAAAATGCATGTTAAACTCATTTTCTTGCTCTCCACTACAGAAAACAAAAATGGGGAAGACATAACATTAAGTCTTAAATAATTCAGCATTCTGCCATGTTGTATATCCAATCATTGCCCAATCCCAGTGAAAGCATAATGTTTAAGAGTTAAGGCAGGACTTTTATGGAGACACCAAGGCAAGAGAGTGGCATGAAACTTTGAGCAGCATATTGGGCTAATTTGTAAAAAAATACAGACTTCTTGCATAATAAGGTGTACCTCCAGCACCTGGTTGTCAGTGTGCCTCTCACAACAATATTATCAGGAGAGCAAAGTATAATTTAAGAAGGAGAAAAGGTGTTTGAAGCACAGAAGTGATTGTTAGTTTTACCAAAGATGAATGCAGAACCAGAGATACAGTCAGAATTACTTTAGACTTTTTTTGGCAGTAACACATTTATAATTAATACTAATACTAATTAATAATTATGATTGATTCTGTGAAAGCTCTAAAATCAGGTTCAATCCTTCCTAAAGAGCAGTGGTGACTGAACCTCCCCATGTTCAATGAAGAAGGCTGAGGAAGTTAAGTTAGCCTTTGCCAGAGGCTAGGAGTGTGAACATGAACAGTTCTTTTCCCTCTTTAATATTCATTTATACAAGTCAAATTCTGATCCCATTTATAATAACATAAATCTAGAATTACTCCCTTGCAGTCACTGGAGTGAGTTCAGATTTACTGCAGACTCTGTAAATAAGAACAGAATTTAGCCCATATACATTTAATTATCTTGTCTAACAGATTATATCTCTTGATGAAAGAAAAAAAACAAAACAAAAAAACAAACTGCCTCAGACTTGGGAATGAGCAATAAAAAAGGTAGCACTGAGCAGCTCCTGCACCAGCAGGAAGGTCCCCAGGAAAGGTAGGTAAGTACAACCTAAGGGACGAACCTATTTCTTTATGTTTTTCTGGAGATCTTAAATTCTGTCAAAAGTATATTCAGCTCTGATAAATTGTAAATATACTGTAGACTTGCTCCATTTCCTAGGTGTGTTGCTGATTGTTAGTAATTTACACTCAAGATATAGCAACGATTTGCCATTGGCTTGGGGGAAATTGTTTTGCTGCCTATGATTTATAGCTATGATTTGCCTAAGAGTTTTATGAGGCAGTTTTTCCTGAATATGCCCTCAGTGAAAGGCCCCCAAACAGAGGCAGCTTACAGAGACCCTCAGACAGTATCTTATTTCTCCTTCACCCAAATAACAGGAGACTGTTTAAATTTTATATTACTTTCACCCTTCTTCCTCTTGCTCAAAAAAAAAAAAAAAAGAAAGAGAGCACACCATGAGGCAAGGCAATATTGACATATTGACAGTATATTGACTGAAAGCCAGGTTTTCATGGATTTCATGATATATAGCACATGCCTGTCTCAGCATGATATATCACAGCATTCTCAGTGACAGTGACATACCACTTAATCTGGGCAAGGTGTAATACTTGATATCACTATGATACGAGTGATACCTGGTTACATCTGCATCTCAATGGAAGGCACATAGACCTTACAAAGCAGGAAGGCCTGATGATGGGGGAAAAGTGACAAAATCTCATTTCTGAATACTTGAAGTAACTGTTAAGAAGGGGCCATTACTTTGTCAAAAATATGCCCAAGAGGATGTTCTGCGGCCTGTTACTGCTAAGTTACTTGACTAGGGAACAACATACCTCATCAGACATGTTTTGAACCTAACTCACAAGAGAGCTCCAAACAGCTCTCAGTATTGTTCTCATTTTCTGTAAACTACTTCCCTTCCTTTTTTTCTTCATCACATATTTTCCCCAACAGTTATAATCAGTTTTTAAAAATACATATGGCCAAAACGCTATTTGGATATTCACAAATGTTCTGGGTTTTATTTAATTAGCAGTTCCCCTATGGTATTGATTACTTTTTATTGCTGTTGCATTAGAACTTCTGAAATAACGGGATCCCAGTATTGTACTGGAACCTGGAAAACACAGAATAGACTAGTTTATTATAGCTTAACTGTAGTTGCATATTTAACTTCCTAAGGTCAGCACCAGAAATGCAGCAACCAACCTAGCAGTAGCTTATTCCATTTCAACACTTAAGTGGATTTAGAGGTTACAGGTAATTTGTTCCAAAATTATTTGTCCAGATCCCTGTCTTGCACATATGTTCTCAAAACATTCCATAGTGACTAGTGACACTCAGTGACTCATTGAAATCACTTCCAGTGACCCCAGTAATCATGTTATAAAGGCCGGATGACATTGGAGTGCCAAGAGCTAAAGTACTTAAAATCAGCACTGTAAGCAAAAGGATCACTACACACTGAATGTTTCTCTTGCTTTGTTAGGACATTAGCTAGACACATAAACAAACCAGGTTGCAGATAAAACATCACACATGTTTTCATGATTCAAGAAATCATAAGGACATTATTTGTTTAACAGTATCTCGAGTATGTATTTGGCATCCTACTTTTCTCTACACTACTGTTCTGCTTTGTAACCTGAGGTGTGCCACTCATCCTCCAGACTCACTCACTCTTATCTTGCCAGTATACAGGCAGCACCATGGGCCTGAAACATCCAGCAGAGAAGGAGGAATTTGCCTAACTCAGGTAGTCTCAGGAGAGAAGTTCACAAGCTGGACCATGCATCACTCTACATGAACTATTCAGCACCTTCTCAGAGTTTTGCTTTAGTTTCTGCTTGAAGTTCAGATTTCATGTTTAAAACGGAATATTGATTTATATATTAAACACAAATTTCTCTAACTTCAGCACTACGCAGTCTTTGATTACATATCATTGCCTCAAACATCTAAATATAAAAACTTTGCAGGCTGAAAATATCAACTCTTTTATTTCTGAGAGAACAGAGACATTGTGAACAGTGGCTAAAGCCCATCTTCCCACTTTGATCTCAGTAGCTGAACACCTTAGCTCTGATGGTTGGCAGAGCTGCATGGAAGCACGGTGTTCAAAAGACCACTGGACACTCATTTTGTTGCTATGCAGTAAAATTACTTGCTTTTATTCACTTATTGCCATGAAGTCTAAGGGAAAGTACATATCTGACTTTATGCAGTAATGCGATTTGTACTCTGCAAAACCAAAACAAACAAACACAAAAATCTCTTCTCATGACCACAGAAAAAAAAACAGGGAAAACGACGAAGATGGAACATTCTGCAGCGGTCCCCCAGAGCATGAACAAATTGCAACATTGCAAACATTGCAAATACCGACTTTTCTTTTCACAGCTTTGGCAAAGTATACCACAGCAAGTTGCTGCACTTGCTCAGCTGAGGATGAGCAGACAGTAAAAAACGTAATTGTGGTATCTGCCAGAAGAATCTTAGGGTGTAGATTCAAAAGGATCAAAGCAGATTAGATTTAGGAATACTTGTGAATACCAATGTTGTCTGCTACTGTAAATGAATGCAAGAGAGAGATGAATTTATGCTGAGACTACATATAGATTCAGAAATTCGGCTTCTTACATATATATATGCGTCATTCACTTGAGTAAGTCCTATTTACATTACCTGTTTAAGGAACCACCCTTTTCTTTAGAGGAAATGCTCTGTTACTAGAGAGTAAGAATTTATTTTTCACCATGCCATCTCAATAGTATAAAAAGTATACTCCTAATTATAACTTAACACTGCTTCTAAAAATATTTGCATAAGTAGCAGTTTGACAGATCAAGTGCAAATGAAGAGCTGTTGGGCCCATCAAGGTGCCACATATCTGGGTTAATCCACATGCTTTTAGCCACAAAAAAAACAGGGATGAGAACATGTTCCAATAAATATTGCTGCTATCAGCTCTGAATATCAATTATATGTATTTCCCTTTAAATAATTTTTAATCAGTGGTAAACCAAAAGTCACCTCCAGCTACCATCCATAAAGCATAGTTTTCTACACTCGGTATGCAACGAATTCATTTTGAAGCGTGTCTGAACTTTTTTGTCATGAGCATCAGACTGAATGCCTGTAATAAAAATGACAGGTAAATAAGAATAAATGGTTTAACGTTAGCAAGAAATAGGGCTCTGCTGTTTCACCTCTGATGACAGAATCACAAGTTTAGCTCTCCCCTGAAGTTAAATGCAATGTTCTCCCACATCAAACCTTTAACACCTCTTTTTTTTTCCAAGATTGCAGCAGCCCAAATGTAATTTGAGGGAATTCACGAAACGCACTTTGTAAACAGATATTTATTGCCTGCAAGATAAATAGTCAAAATACATCAGATTTATTGATGCCTTGGGAATACGGTATTATGGCAGTTTAGAAAGGAACTGTAAGCAAAATCTCTGCAGGAACTGAATGTGGATCGGTCTGCACTGAGAGTGGGAAAAGCAACACAACAGGAAATATACAGGAGACAAAACGTTTAGGATAACATGACTAAACCAAATGCACTGCAGCTTTTGTAGCAAACGTTCAACAGGAACATGTACATCAAATGCCTAGAATTTACTTTTTAAAAAAAGAAAATTATTTCATATATTAAGGGAGAAAGAAATACTTTTGCAAAGAGGAGGGGAATAATCCATTCTACTTGTGCACTTCGGCAGGGTAAGTAGTAAGATACTTATATTTCAGCAGGTGAGATTTAGAAAACAGACAAAACTTTCTAATAGTACAAACAGCTAAGCCTTAAAATGGACTGCCTAGAGTGGAATCTCCAGTTGGAGGTTTTCATTGGGATGTTACACAAATATCTGTCAAAACCAATACAGATAAACTTGATTCTACTTCTTGATTCTTCTCAGACTTGTTTCCCATTATTCTATGAAACCTTTGCAAATTGCTTTTTTAAATTCACTGTTAGAATTGTATTTTGCATTTTAAATACCATATGAAAACTCTAATGCTGCAAAATGAAAACAACTTGGATTTCACTAATTTTCTTTCATATATTTTATCTGCCTCTAAGACCACACAAGAAGTAGTATCCTTATTGATTACACTATGCAACACTGAAATGCAGAAAGCTCTAACCTGTCAGTTGTGAAGCAGGCAAGTTATGGTATCCTAATACCACAGGGCCGATACAATGACCAAGAATTTTTGATATTAAGAGGACTGCAACACTCCTAGCAGTGAAGGAGTGATATGCTGCTGTGTGAGTTTGATCTCACCACTGACACAAGATTTTAGAAGAACATGTGAGCTATATTTTCCCATATATATATATATATATATATATATACATATATACATTAGACACATGTGCAGAAAACACACTGTAACAACACTGTAGAAATTCCTATCCACTCACTTCACTTATAACATACCTAACATCAGGAACTGTCCTCTTCCAGCCCATATAAAAGCTTGCCTCAGATTTCCTTGATTCTTTCAATCCACCATACTGCATTCAGCATGTAAGTATACACTCATCTGTTGTTCATTTGTCTACTATTTTACTTTTAAAATATGCTTTACACATTGGTCCACATAAGGGAATGACCTTAAGGATATTATGTACAAATGTTCATTTCAAACTAGATGTGTCCTCTTTATTCACAGGTTGCAAAGATCTCTTATATTAACAAGCACCCCAATAAACATTTATCTAGGTCCATGGGTGTTTATTACATCAATTGGCAGTGCTTCTGAAAATGACTGAGGTTTTTCAATAATTGTGTACAACATTCCATAACCCATTTTAATTTTTTTCATGAGTTTCCAAGAGCATGGTGTCTCCTTTTGAAAATTTTAGAGGGATTAGGTACATTTTGCATCTTATGGAGCATCAACTAAACCTCAGTGCCTAACAAACAATCTTTACCAGTTATATTCACCCCCCTTCATGTGGGCCAACAAACACAACGTGGAAGAAGCATATTAACAGCATAATTGAGCCAGTGTGAACTTGAGCTGGTTGGTATCATTACTGTAAAAGCTGTTCGTACCCTGCTCACCACTAAGCTATGTGTCTTCTTACCAACTATTCCTTTATTTGAAATTTTTACACAACAGTAAGAGCCAGAAAACTCTCAAGTCGCATTTTGGAAGTACTCTCTACACACGAAAGAAATTTGTGATGAAGAGAAGAGTAAATTCAGCACAAACCATATTGAACTGCTGTTTATTGCACAAAACAGACAGACATGAAGAGAGCATGCACAGCCTCAATTTGGGCCAGTTGTCAGCAGAGAGAAATCATTCATTTCATAGGACCACAAAGCAGGCTCCTGCCCAAGTTGCTTTGAACTGTCCTCTAGGGTAATACATCTTTTTCTACCAATTAGAGAGGAACCCAGGGCTAACTAACTAATAGTTTACTACCTCAGTACACCATATAATGGGTCTAATTTTCATTCAGATCTTTACAACAGGTTAGACATGAAAAGTTATCAACAGCCACAGCTTCCAAGAAGATATTTGTTTCTTCTGCTTGACTCTGAAAATCATTTCCACTCTTGTACCACCTGACGTGTGCAGGCTCCCCAGGAAAAACAAATCCATGTGTAAACAGACAGTTTGTTCTGGATTAGAAAAAACTTCCTTGAGTCATTCTTCATAAACCAAACAGATGACATTAAAGGAAACAGTGGATAATCTCCTTTGGCTAAAAAGGGTAATGAACTAGTGCCAAAAAGATTTTCACTGATAATACAAACTGATTTGGAACAGGCTGGCTGCACTCTGGCCTGCAGTGGCAGACTGGTTGGCGTTCATTGCTGTATACCTAATTTATGGGCCATCTCCTAATGCCTAGAAGCTGCTCTTCGTGGGAAATATATCTAGTCTACTTTATATCTATAAATGCCTAAGAATTCTTTAATGAGATGCAATTCAGAGAAGCTTGTATCCACAGGGATGGTTTAGAGAGCTCCTCCAAAGTTTTCTGCAGCTCAGGACTTCTGACCTGCCCTGTAAGATGTTCACCCTGCATAGGTAATCTCTGCAGTCCTTCAGTATTGCATCACCAATAGTCCTTCCTGTGCACCTGGAAGGTGCTTTCCACCTGTGAGCAAAACCTGACTTACATCATCCAGCTTTCCACAGCCAGCCTGACAAGCTCCCCAAACTGGCTCAGGGTTGGAGCTTAGAGATTAAGAGCAGAAGCACAACTTCTGAGTAATCAAACCAAAAGCCAAGCAATATAAAGATACCCCTACAATGCCCTGCAGTTTAGGTGATCCAACCCATTAGGAAACGGGGATTTGTAAGCAATTCATTTTTAACAGAGGTTTTATTTTAGTTTAAAATGAGCAAATAAAACTAAGAGTCTGCAAATCCACTGGGGTAAAATAATAATCTTGCCACATAGCCAGTCCAGCTTGCAAATGACCTCACACTGTTGTTCGGGTTTGAGATTTTTGGGTTTTTTTAAAGACTCAACACTCAACTCTTGACCTCCCTCCTCTCTCCCTGAAAAAAAAAAAAAAAATAATTAAAAAAAAAAATAAAATAAAAAATCAGTAAAGATAGAACAGAGTAAAATTTGAAATGTAAACTGAGAAATAAATTAATAAATAAAGAGAGTAGCATCATGTTCCACATACCACTCAGGTCCTGACCTGGCTAGCCCATCCCCTGGCTAGCCGGAGCAACTGCCCAGGCATTCCAATATAGGGAAAAATGCCCTTGTGCATAAAGAATCCCTTCACAGACAAAATTTTGAGATGGACTTTGTCATTTAAGTGAAGTCGAGAGAGAAATTTAATTTTTTTATGACTTCTAGTTTCTCTCTTCACAATGAAAAAGACCCTTTTTAAGACCCTTCTGTTTGCTTCAGTATCAGTCACCTTGAGGTGGAACCAGAACAGGAATCTGAAATGCCAAATGACCAGAAAAAACAAACAGTTCTTGTGGTACTCCTGACCACACCAAATGCAAAGAGCACAGAAAGCTCATTTTCTTAAGTCTCCTAAAGCCATTTCCACCCCAAAGAGCCACAGAAAAGCCTCAGATAAACATCCAGATATTTGACTGTTTATTCAAACTGAACACCTTACAGGTTTTTGGAGACTAGCCCATCACTAAAAGGAATAAGAAAAGCTTTCCATACCAAGAATCCAAGAGCTTTTGTCTCCTCCAAGGCCATGATCAAATATCGGTGTTTTTTTCCTCTTGTTTTTAGACTCCATCCAGCAGACAGAAAAACAGACAAGTGCACTGTATCATTCAGGTAAATTTTCTTTTTGGAATTTACAGATTAACATAAACAAAACCAAATTGGAAGTGCAGCCCAAACATGTCACACAAAGAGCCCAATGCTATAGGTCAAATTCCATTCCTGCAACAATTTTACCCAAAACAGATGTATAACTAACCTTACAAAAACATGTGGGTCCCTATTTTGGCTGCTGGTTAAGAACCTCCTGTGCAGTCTATTCCTGTAAAGGGCAGAAGTAGGATACTCCAGACCAAAGAAAAAAATAAAAAGTGACCCTCAGAAGCATACATGCAAAACTTATTAACTGAACTAATTCTCTAAGTACACATGGACAGTGAACAACATTGATTTTAGGGACATTCGGTATTTTAAAGTAATTGGTTTTCCTCTAGTACAGCTCCCCATCCCCACAAGCCTTAAATGGAGAATGATGCAAAGATTCAAGCCCAGGATTATTTTTCCACAAAGTACTAGACTTTCTAGATGACTCTCAAATACCCCCAGATCATGCATGTGACTCAGAATAGAGTAAAAGATATTTCAGAATTCTGATTTCTGCAAAAGCTACTCAGTGAAAACCTGACATTTCAAAAACTATAAACTGGGAAGACCTACAATAGATAAAACTAAAAAAACCAAACTAACAAAGAAAAAAACCCCAAAACAACAAACAAACAACAAACAAGCGAGAAGGAGTTTATTATGGGCATGTCTGCAAAACACAGTAGGATATCTTCCATCCCACCCTACCCTCACATCATAAGCTCACTAAGAGGTGAGTTTCAGTGACAGGCTTCACAAAAAAATCCCCAAATCCACAACACAGGCGTGGCAGAGAGAATCTTCCCCCAAGGGGTAAATTCCTTCCTCTGGGCAGGGGCTGATAAAAGCATTAAGAGGCCCAAGAAACAGCTCTGTGCTGTGAGTGCTTTTGGTATATGATCCCAGCTGCTCCAGAGGAAAGATCTAGACTATCTCTGAAGGTCTGTTAATGTTTTTATACCTCCACAAACACTTTCCCCATGGAATGTGAAAACAGCAATTAACAGGAAATAGAGGACATGCAGCGTACTGCATGGATGCCTGTTAGCAGAGATGCCAGGTCTTGCCTCTTTCAGAAATTTATCAGGAGAAAATCCTGCATCAAAACATCACTCTGTTTTGTCTCAATATTAGATAACCTGGAGTTAAGGGCTAACGTGGCTTTTAGGCAAACCAAGTTGAAAGGCAGTTGTCCCAGCTCAATATGTATTGAACTGGAGAATAAAGATCACTGAAGCATGAAGGGTATAGCGTAAGACCAGCTATGAACTTAATTACTTCATTAATTGAATGAGAATATACCCCACCCTAATTATAAGCAATAACATTTTTAAAGTAAACTAACTAGAAGATGTCAATATATGATAATCAAAAATATGCAGCATAGCTCTTGGATTTTGTGGGATCAATACATCTCCTTTTAGTGGCATTCTGAATTGCTTCCTTTATATGGGTCGCTATATCATCCTTTAACAACCTCCACCTAGCCCCACTAAAGAAAAAAGAAATCTGAATTGACTGGTGCTCATGATTCACTCTGCCAGAGTGGTATTTGGAACCCTCCTGTCCTCCCAAGGTGTGGGTCTTGCTGCAAATCCAAGCGCACTCAGGTGTCCCATGAGACAGAGTTCTTAGCCTCTTCCATGGGGTTCTGTGATCTCCCTTCAGGAATGAAGATCTTGCATCCCTTTTGTTAATGCTGGCAGTGTAATTTCTGTTAGAGACGAGCCTTCCTTAGCTACAAATGAGATTTAAAAAAAAAAAAAAAAGCTTCTCCTGTACTGACTTTGCTCAAGGTCTGTTACACACACACAGCATCTTTACAGCCATACAGCACAACCATACAGCCGAGACAAACCCTTCTCCAGAGCCTGGGCTGCCAGCCCAGACTTCTTTCCTTCTTCTTTCCCTCCTCATATTTTTGTTTTATGTTTACTTTATTCGTGAGTACAAGAAAGAATAAGCAAGGGGAGGGTTTAGCCTCGACTGCTCTTAATCTGCAAGGGTCAGAGGTTTCAGATCTTCTGCTAATCGATGTGTGCGTGCCGAGTTCCATAAGGGACAAAATGCTTTATGCTTTCTCCGAGTGGTGCAAAAGCACAAGCCTGGTTCTCTCGAGTAACAAAGATTGCTTCTGAGCAGCTTTTCCCGAGGCACCGAGTGATGTAAAGGATGATTGGCAGAGTGCGTGGCTCTGAATAAATGAATAGCACACATATGTTCTTTTTTTTTCTTTCTTTCTCTTTCCTTTTCCCCCCTCTCCTCCGAGAGGCTTTCCAGCCCCGTTTCGGAGCGCGCACTTGCAGAGCAGCACCTGTGTTTCGCTGCCTTCTTCCAGGAGGCCTGGCGGGCTGACACTCCCACAGCGAAGGGCTCTCTTAATAAATGTTTTTGAGGCAAAAAGCCATTTTTTTGGGGCTCGTTTCCGGCGCGGGGGCCCGGCGGGCGCCATCCGCACGCCCACACTGCCACCTGCCGGCAGCGGCCTAGCGCGGCCTGCTCCTCCCGGCGCACGGGGCAGCAAAAAAAATTAAATAAAATTAAATGGAAAAAAAAAAAAAAGGAAAATTAAGTCACCCTTGTTGCTTTGGAAAGTGGAAGGCTTAGGAGTGGTGTCCCGAAAAGAGACGGGAGCTGTTTTTTACTGAGCGGTGTTAATAACCCGACTTGCTGAGCCCATCCAGCGGAGACAGCCCAGCTCCCAGCCTGTGCCCAGCCCTGAGGAGCTCCGACAGCTCACATCGGGCTCGGCAAACACACGGCTGCCAAAAATCATCTCCAGTCATTGGCAAATGTGGCTGGAGACCGTATTTACTTTTTAAGGACAATTATTGATCTGCAGTTGCACAGCAGCCCTCAGTGTCACTTATCCCCTTCGCTGCTAAGAACTGTGCCACAAGTTCCCAGTTTGATGGAATTAGATCGTTTGGGCAATTGCCAGTTCCACATGAGTTGCTTTAACTCCTCTACTGCCACGCTGCCCTTCCCATGCCGTGACCTACTGCTACTCCTGCAAAACCTGCTGCATCCTAGCACTGTCCTGAAGTAGCGGTGCCTTCTCAGACACCAGAAATCCAGAGGTAATTGTACCCTAGCCCCTGATCTTGGAACAATGATGCATGGATCAAGCCATGAGCCAAAACAACAACAACAAAAAAAAAAATTAAAAACCCAAACAAAACCAAAAATCAGATCTCTCACCATCTCATTGCCACAGTCACATTCAAGACTTGTGCACGGAATTGAAGAGCCAGAATTTAACCAGAGCACTTGAATTATCACCAGAAAAAACAGCCATGGTTTGTTAACTGATCTTGCTTTTTGTGCGCATTTGTGTGAGGAAAGTTTTCTCCATGCAAGTGTTTACAGTAAACAAATTTGAGGCCCACTACTTCAGTTGGCAGATGAAAAATCAGAATGGTATTCCACAGTGAGCTAAATCCTTTTTGTAAGGAAAAGGAAAATTCTCCCTTCCTTTTGAGGCAAATATTATAGAACAATACTGTTTCTGACCAAAAATTCTTAACAAAGAAACCAGTGAGAAAACATACATCAAATTATTGTGACAGATGCAGTAGACCTTCAAGGCTTACAGAATATACAATTCATTATATTTAAGCTGTCAGATACAAAAAAAACATCAATACCGTGTAATTCAGGTGACCAATCATGCAGCCAAACTATCTTAGCATTTCACAAGATGACAACAGGGACAAATCAGATAATGATTCACAGACTAAAATGTGCTTTATGTTTACGGTTAAAGCAGTACAATGGAAAAAAGAAAAAAGAAAAAAAAAAGATAAAGTGGATAAAATAACCCTCCACAAAAATCTCCCCAGAAAAGAAATTGCAGGAAAAACATTCTAAATGTTCTTCAACTAGCTTTAACTGTGGCTGCTCCTATGTCAGAAAGCAATGCTAGTGGTTCTTCAACTGATTTGTGTTCAGGTAAAACACCTCCATCAGTAAAATGCTCACTGACCTCAGCCTATCATCCCTAGTCACAGAAACATCAGAACTAGCCATGCACAAAAGAGATTGCCCTTTCTGTATCAGCTCCAGGTTCTTTACACTCTACCCCACATTCAGCACCTCCAGAACTGGACTTAAGGTGTATGAAGCTGGAGGAATTTAATTTCCAACTCATTCTGAAAATCCCTGTAATTCTATTAGACTCTCTACAGCAGTCCACCTAGCCCAGAAGCTCAATAAGTTAGCATTTAAAAGAAAAAAACAACCAAAAACCAAAAACCAAAACACACACCAAAAAAAAAAAAAAAAAAAAAAAAAAAAAAAAAAAAAAAAAAAAAAAAAAAAAAAAAAAAAAAAAAAAAAAAAAAAAAAAAAAAAAAAACCCAAAAAAAAAAAAAAAAAACACCTATGCAGCTTTTTAGTTGTCCTACTTGCTGAGTAGTAATGCAGTTATCCAGAGAGGTTCTCTCTGCACTGTCAAGTTTTGGAGCTCCTGTGCAGTGACATCAAACTAGCAGCCTTGGCCACAGCAGCTCCTCTGACTGCTCATACGTGGACTAAAGGGCTGACAGTTATTACAGTAACATTTACTGCCCTCACAGCCATTACATACTCTGGGGGCAAGCAAGCAGACCAGTTGAAACATCTTCTTGCTGTAATCACATGAACTGAAATCCCTTCAACGTCACAACATTTTTTTTTAAAAACACTAAAAGCACAACTCAAATTTATTCACAACCACCATAACTGTTCAAAAATAAACTCTCTCTTCAAAAATTCTCACCATAACTTCTGCTGGTTAAATTCCGTGGGGGTAATCAATATTTCTTATTAGCTTTTAATATGCTACTCTTCAATTTCATGAGCTAACGTCTGTGATTCTGAACTACTGATAGAAATAACTAGGATACAGAAAGAAGTAATTCCATGTATTTACAATAGCAGTGTTCTGGGAGTTTCACCATTTGAAAGTGAGTTGGTGTACAAACAGAATGTAATAAATACAGAGAACTCTTGAAGATCATTATGTAAGGAAGTCCCTAATAAATGGTAGACAAACCCTTGGTTCTCAGTCATGTGCCTGCTCTGAATCTCAAATCCATTTTGGTTATGCGACGTCAAAAATTATCCTTTTCTTGAGCTGGCTTAACAACAACGGTAAAACTACATGGACTTTTTTTTCCATATGAGACTTGCACAAACTGTTCGAAGCATCTCATTTTTTTTCCTGTAAAACTGTCTCAAGTATTTGAAAGTAAAAGTTTCGTTTCCATTCTATATGTTTTAAATGAAGAAAAGGTTAGCAATGTTTTAAATTTACCAGAGTTCCCCTGTCCCTTCCAAGACCATAATATTTTGGAAAATGGACTATTTAGCAACTGATCTACATCCATTCCTAATTAAAATTTCAGTGAAAATAATCAGTGAACATTTTAATGAGAAAAGAATATGGGTCATTTTTGAAACCTGGCTAATAAAAATAACTTTCTCCCAAAAAATAAAGGGGAACAATGAGTTTATCAATTAAGTTTACCAATTAGTTTGTGTTTTTTTTCCCAAACAGCTTCAGTAGAGGAAAAATTATATATCAGAAAATCTGAGTACTATATTGCCAACATTTAAATGAACACCCCTATATCCTGTTAATTTCCCTAATCATCTGAAATGACCTCGTATTTCAGTTGACTGAACAAAATGTTTGTACTTCAGGTTTCATAAAATGTTTGGGAAATTTGAGTTTGTACACTGCCCACTGAAAATTTCACCAAATTCTTTGCACTGCAGAAATCAGCAAACAAACATTTTCAAGTCACGGAATACAGAGGCATCACAGGGGCAGTGCTCACACCTGCATGGGAAATGAGGGTCCTCAGAAGTAGCCATTAGTAGTTGTTGGCAAACTACAGGTTCAAAATTAAGGTATAAAGGGACTATTCCATGTCAGTTACTTTTCAAGGCCAAAACCTACCATAATTTACCTAGGCAACATCCCTAGAGTACACACCCAATCAGTGGATGACACAGCCTGTTTGGGGCAGAGCTTCTGCTCTGGCTGCTCAAGACTGTTTCAGGGAAAGGGAGTTCATCTGGAGATTTCCCTGTTCTTCACTTTAGATCCCCTGACTGCCAGAACTGCATAGGTGAAGGAAAAATGAGCACAGAGTTCTCCAATGTTATAGCTCAGGATTCTGAGAAAAGGTGCCTTACTACTAAAAGCAAGGTGTTCACATAATTTGCACCATTGTATCAGGACTTAATTTGGCCCAGGTGCTTGTTTTGGTCACTATTAGGTTAAATTGGACTCCACATTGGAAATACTTGATTGTTCTTTGTTGATCGCCTGTTAAAAGGGCATTGTGAAAATTAGCAGCAATTATTTTCATCTCATAGCTATGAATGATTCTTTAATAGATTCATAACAAAATTTAACACAGAAAATCTTCCAAAGCACGGTTCATATCAAAAGTGACCAGTAGGAAACAAGCATCACTAAACCTCACTAAACCTGACTTGACTTTGCTAAGAGACACAGCATTGTAATTTTCCCTACAATGTAGTCCTTCTGAGAGCCTTCTAACATAAAGGTCTGCATAAAAATATTCTCCAGAAATAAAATGCAACAGGGTATGATGTTATCCACACTGTTGTTTTTAGTAGTATCAAAAAAAAAATATATCAACCCCACAGATTGAAGAAAAACAGTAGATAAGGAAAAAAATGTTTCATGATCTTGGAAGAACAGTATTTCTGCAGAAATAATTAGGCACCAAATTCACAATAGACAGATACTAATAGCATTCACAGCTATATAAAAGCATGGCACCCTTTGGAAATCATAAGATTTTGGCTTATGCACAAAGTCAGACCTCTAAATACTTGTAACCAGTCCACTTTACTCATTTACACCAGTCTGACTTGCTCACTTAAACCAGTGAAAAATCTGAAATTAATAATATTATAAAATTTGGAAGTGCAGATAATGTTATCTGGAGCATAACAAGTTCAGGTACTTGTTTTAAGATTTCTTGGAGATTCAACCCTGAAGTCGTGAATGTACCAGACTTAATTATTTTAAGAGATAGCTAAAATATTGATAACCCCTCAGTTACAGAAGATAGACTAAAACCACGAACTCTGAAGACTGCCCCAAAAGCTAGAAGGAAATGAAAGTAATTGATTTAATCACAAATTTATAATTTGTACTGTTACTTATAGACTGTGGCTGCTGGTACAATTGGGCTACTACACACCTAAATGAGACAGCATCCTCTCCTTTTTCTCACAATGAAATATGCTGCCCTGCATCTGTGACTAAACTGCAGGTCCTCTCCCTTTTTTCACCATGGTCTGGGTCAAAAGTGTGCATCCTTACTGTACTTTAATTCAAGTGTGAGGCATCCTGCTTGGATTTCTTATAGAAAACAGCCCAAGTGGTAGCTGAAGACAGATCATTGCAAGCTGTGGTAAATATGCTGGCCTGCATAATCTAACATGATTAAAGCCCCACCAACAACTGTCCCTGCTGCAAAGTTTAGACAACTTTTTCTGTAAGTAGCTCAATGAAACTAATGGAGTCTGGATTCCTATGAACTTGTACTTGTTGGATCATCTAATGAGACCCAAAAGAAGTCCGTAATGCATTTGTGATGCCCTTCTCTTGTGCAGATTCCCAAGAGTCTAATGTGTGAGCTCAGCTTGCAGTCACTTTGTCAGCATAGCTGCTAGTATCAACTCTCTCTTCTTCCATACATTTTTGAAGCTTCATTCCTTCAGAACTGCTCCTCTTCTGACAAATCTGGCTGAAGATATCCAAGAGTTTGGACATCATGAGGATGGTCACAAAGAAGAATAAACAACGGCAGAGACAGACACAATGACCTGCTCAGCCTCTTCCCTAGGAAACCAAGCTAAAAGAGAAAACATGTTTGCACAATTGTGTGCTGAGCTTGTTTCTGTCAAGTGGGTGGCTCTTAGTTTTAATGTAAAACACTAACTGAATTAAACCTAGTTTGATTAAATACAAGCAATTTTGAAATGTGTGTCAGAGCACTGCGGTGCTTCTGAGCTTGGAGTTTTTAAGACACTGACAAGAATGTACTGTATTTTTTTTCTAATCTATTTCAATTACACTTTTATAATGGCAGAATAATGGCAAGATTAGTCTATTTTATCATGATTAAATCTTGATTAACATATTAAATAACCATTGTACACTAATTAACTCTATTAAATGCAATGTCCGATACGTTGTTCTACTTCTGTATACTTCCAGTGAAAAAGTAACTATCATTAGTATGGTTATTTCTTGTAGAGTGTTTTCAGGATCTAACACAGAGTATCACTATGGACTAAATACCTTTAAGTATGATTTTGATAAGTTGTTTGGGAAGACTTTATTTTGAAAGAAATTTGCAGATAAGTTACAATATGAACAGAAAATAATACATTGTTTTAGAGACCATTTCCAAACATGCCCTGTGCAATCTGAACACTGAGGTTATAAAATTTAAATTTTTACTCTTGTTAGGAAAGCACGAAGTTGAATTTTAGATAACCTTCCAGTTCAATTATGTTAGGTGGCATTACAGTATTTTACAGGATGCACAGATGAAAAGCCATTACCACGGATTTGTCACTGTTTCACAACTGTGAACAATTCTGGGCAAGGCTTTTAACCAGCAGTTAAAAACTCCCTTGTGTCTACATCTTGCAGTAACTTTTTATTCCAGTGGAAACACTTTTAACATCTAGTTTCCTCTGTCATGAGCACTCATAGGAACTCAGACATCTGCAGCCTGATTTCCTTGTGTTGCAAACGTCTTCTCAAAATACAAAATGAGAACAGCCATCACCATAAGCCAACACATGTATGCCAGGTTTTCAGCCAACTCTTAAATACAGCTGGGGGGTTTTGTGCACAAAAACATATGGACTGAACTTAAATGAATAAAAAAGATTTTTGAAAGCTGCCTATCCGCTTTATGAGATGTTGCAGTTGTGCAATGGGTGATGACACGAAGTGCTCCAACTCAGAGTTGTCTAACTTGGGGCACTGAGCTGAGGCACTTCCGCCTTCCCAAAGGTCACTGCAGGGACTCATGCACCTCCACATGCCAGTTTAGAGACAAGGTGTAAAAACAAAACAGCAGAAGTTCTTGCTGTGATAGAAATGAGCAATAGTTGCATATGTTGCTTCCAATAAAAGGCACAATTGTAACTTCAAGAAGCACGAAAGAACAGCTGGGATTTTTCCACCCCAGTACCGTGTCTTTTCCTACTTCTCTTTGTTCAAATCCTACAACATAACAAAAGTACATTGTAAGGCAGAAAGTAAGCTTCAGTTTGGTGTTATATATTACCTTTCCAGATAATTGTATCCACACAAGGGAAAGTTAATGATGACCTGAAGCCATCACTGTGTCAGGAAGCTGCAAGGTTCTGGCCTTTAGGCACAATGGGCCAGGAGCTGGGGCTGATAACACACTTGACAAGGTAGGGTTTCACCAGACAGGTGGCATGTGCCATTGTCCTTAGGTAAAGCAAGGACAGGGATGGTGGCCAGGTTCAAAAAGGAGATCATGAGGCAATTTTGAGGTGATGAGGCAGGTTTGAGGTCAAGCTGGGAGGTCAGATCAAGTCCTGTGAAGTAGCCAGGGCTAGACAAAGCCCTGTGGTCTCTAGGAAAGGTCCATGGTGACAAGTCAGGTCCAAGGTCAAACCAAGAAATCAGTCCATGTGTCTCAGTTCAGATGAACAGGACCCTTGGCCAGGCACAGGCACAGCTGTGGCTGAGCTGGCAAAAGACATAGTCATAGCTCAGGCAGACACTGAAGATCCAGGGCTGCAGAGCCCACAGGTAGAGGATATAGTGTGAAAACCCAAATGAAAATATTTCACATTGTTGGTAGGACAGCACCAGACATCATCTGCCAGTCACCTTCTCCATCTGCCCAGAGTGCAAGAGAGAAGTGAGGCAAGAGCAGGCAGGTCACCCATGCCATATAGCAGAGGCTTGCTCTCAGCAGCAGTCCTGGACCCCCAAAATTCCCAGCCAGCACCAGCACAGCTCTGTCCTAGCACATGGGTTCATCCAAGGGGAGGGTCTCCCCCTTGTCACAGGATCACACAGACCTGTGCTCTCCCTGGGACCAGATGCCTGCACTCCTTTCCTCCCTTCACGTGATGCAGGAAAAGCTGTTGCACACATTGGGACTCCAGGACACTGAGAGGTCTGCCCATGTGGGATGCAATTATGTTGGATATGTTCATTCAGCTCAACAGAAATGTAAATGTCAGCAACAAATATATTTGTCAGATTTCCAAAGAATGAACAATGTACTCACTCACAGAAAAAAGGGATTGTTTCTGAACATGATCTCTGCCTTCAGGCTGTAGGACAATGCCTTTTTAGTGGTCTCCATCAAACTTTGTTTGAAATTATGTTAGTAACTGGCAGAATTTTTTAATTAGACCAAATGGCAACCTTAATGCACAGGATATACAGTCATTGGCTTTTACTTTGAATTTCTTTTATTGTCTAGAGTAAGAGAATGAGCAAGAAGAGGAACTGGTTACTAGAAAAGCATGATAACTACTTCAATCCCTAGCTATAAACATATAGTAATTCATCAATTAATGCAGATTACGTACGTCAGGGAGAAGATAGAGTATATAGGATGAAGTCAGCATAAACCTTTTGTTTAGTTTTATGAATGATCTAATGTTGTAATTCACTCAAGATACTTCAGATTTACAGCAATACGTAAGCAGACAGTAGAATCAGAATTAAAGAGCCGATCCATATTAATAATAATCTTTTAAAAAGAAGTAATTGTTTCTGGTGAACTTAAGACATTTTGATATTCATTGTTGAATAAAAATGCATCATGACTTTCCACAGTCAGCTGAATCAGAAAAAAAAACCTATTCAGCAAGAGCCCTTAAAAATTAATTATGTATTCATGCTCATGTAACTTTAGCACATGCTTACAATTAGACATTACCTTGAATGCATTTGAGAATAAGAAAAAAATTCTTCTGAATTTAGGAATAAGTTAAAATGGTCACAAACACTTTTGATCTCTTAATACTCTTTTTTAAAATGAGCTTTATCATAAAGGGCATTTTCAGGACTAATTAACTACTACTTCTGAAAGGGAAGCACTTTCAGACCCTCTGATGAACCAATTCATGTATTACTTACTAGTCCTTGCCATCCTTTGCAGTTCCAGTACACAAGTCTTTGGTATTTCTTCATCAGAATGTTTGTGCATATATGTACATCTATGCATATTACACAAATAAATTTATTGTTGTCTACAGCTGTGTAAAGTTTAAGAAAATTTAGCTCAGCTCAGAAGCCTTTCTTTTTAATTCTCTCATTCTTTACATGTACATATTAATGTTTCAACTCACAATCTGGGAGAAAAAAATAATTGAAATTAATTTTAAAAGGAAGTTATTCAGAAGGTAATTCCGAGGGCATAAACCCCCTTTTGATATATGTTTTATATGAAAGTGCGTGTTCACCAGCTAAGCTCCCCTGTCCATGGGCTTAAATTGCAAGTCCATGGAAATAAGTTATTTGATTCCTTGAAAACAATTCAACTGAATCAATTTCTAGTTATCTTTGGGCATGTTCTTTAAATTAAAAGAAACAAAAAAATTTATTATTATATAACTGGCTTTTCATCTGAAGAAAGTATCATGCATTTATAATTTTGAACACTGCTTAACTTCATATTTTCATCTAAAGACTTCCCCGATGTGTGTAGTTGTGTGGCATTGATTTCAGAATAAGCTTCTAAGTCAAGGTGTGATCAGTTATATAGACAGGCTCACTGCACTTTCTTATATCTGAAATATCCCTGGAGGCTTTTACCATTTCTCAATGTCATAGATTTTAATCCTTATGGAGTGAAATCCAAAATTACCAAACACAAAGTATCTCTCACTTCAAGTACAGTACATGGTAATCATAAGAACCCCATAATCCAAAATACAAGATGCATATAGAGACTAGTCTATTGAGCTCAAAGTCCATCCTAAGTTACATTACTCCAATATCCTGCGTTCATTCATTTGCTATGAATGTCCTCTCAAAATTCTTCTCTTAGAAGGGAAAACAATATATTCTGTAACAAAAACAAGATAATTAGATCTCAAACATATTTCATTTTCATGTGCAATATTTCTTTAGAAGTCATAATAACGCAAAATAAATTAAATCTCCCATATATAATGAAGCCAAATCAATGTTTTAATGTCTCTGAATGCAATCATAAGTGAAATCTTTATGCTTTTAATACCAAAAGAGGAATTATGACCAGCTTAGGCTAGAAGAACAAATGTTGGCTAAAATGTAGGTAAGCATTTTAGTACAAAACTTGTAAACTTGTGCCTCCTGGACACCCATGAAAACATCCCTGTAGCTCAAACTGACTCCAAGTGCTGTGACTCAGCGTATTTCTGCAGCAATGAGGTTAAATTATTAACCTGAACTGAATTGCAAAACACATGCACCTGTACAGTTTGACCCTAATCATGCTGCTTTTGGACTGGAACTAGATCATACCTTGCTCACACCATCACAGACAATAACTGAAAATAAAAAGGTTAAAAAACCCAAAGCATACATTAACAATAAGAAAGTTAAAACTTGTTGAACTCTCCAGAATTTGTGAAGTAGGGTGAGACAGGGAGATACAGGAGCTTCAATAAATGGAAATGGTTTCATATTTAAAGTTAGGTTGACACTGCTGCTAAACCACAGGATTGGAATTCAGGTCTGGGTTTCATTGCTGCCTGTGTCATAGACACATAATGTGATTTTAGATGACCTGCCATAATCTTAGTTCACTTAGATACCAACACACATATTTACAAGAGATAAATTAGATCCCTGTGGACGCAGGTTCTTAAAGCACCTTTCTCAGTCAGTGCAAACCTTACTCTGTCTCCAATACTACAGCATAAAATGGGAACAAAGGCATCCTGCATACACATTTTCCTCTTTGAATTTTCCACATTTCAAGGGCCTTTAGTGGTTCCCTTGTCCCTGTTTTCTTTGTACCTCGCCTAGCACAGAACCTTAGGATTATTATAAAGCCTAGGGACCTTTAAATAAAGTGATATACCAGTAAGTACTTAGCACACTCTCAATACAGTCTCTACCAGAACAATTTCTCACTGTTAGCAACAACCTTTGGTGAAAGACAACATGTCAGTGTACTCTCAGGGAATTTGGACAATTTTCTAATTAATTTCTGAACATTTGTAGCACAAACCAAGCATCAGTAAATTATGCTTAGAGTGTTTGGAACACTTCCAACCTCATTTTCTTCTCTTCTCCTTCTTCTTTCACTAGAAGAGGCAGATACGGTCAAAATCGCACAACAAAAATATTTCCTTACAGAACACTTGCAGCAGTTTCCATTTTTATAAACCTTATTCTTTTATGCTTAGGGTTTGTCTTCAGCTAATCTTGTTTCAGGTCAAGAAGCGACCCAATAAATGCAAGAAGCAGATATACTCTAGACTTCCTGCTTAAGTATAGTTCAATATAAAGCATGTTAATGGTAAAGTCCCTCTAGAGCACTTATGAGACAGAGAAACACTTAAAGAAATTATTCGTACACTTGTTTACATTAGTATATATAGTGTTACCCTTAAAATGATCACTTCACCACATAAAATCCACTGTTCCTATAAAATGTTATATTGAAAGCAAACCAATCAAATAAATAATGCAGGACTATTTCAGGCGATCTACTTTCACTGAGTCACGACCCTACTTAGGTCTGTTAGGTTTAATTCAGGACTTAGGTGAAAGGTCTTGGTGAGAGTCTCATTCAAAGTCCACATTGCATAGCTCACCACATGTTGGCAAGACATCTCATTTCACAGTGCTGCAGGGAGTAAGGCCAGGGTTGTCCTGCTGTGGGCCCCAAACACAACAGTTTTCTCAAATGACCCGTTTTATTTCCTGATTTGAGAGTTAAGGGACAGCACAGGGTCCTTTCTGAGAAATTTCTTCATCTAATTGTCAGGTACTTCATTAAGAAAAACACCACCAAGACAAACTCTTCTGCCACAACTGATCATGGTGGTTTCCTTCCTAAAACTCAGAGGTCATCTGCTCTGGCAGCCACAATTTGTATAAAGTGCTGCAGTACAAAGCAAAGACTGAGGCAGTCAAATCTAACAACCACATCCATCTACCACAACAACACTCGTTTCAATTCCACTTCTATATTAAACATCCTTTTTACTATGGTCTAATTCTGCCTTCATAATACACCTCCCACAGAGCAAGCACCCCCTTTCACTAGCTCAGTTACTGGGCTCAGTGTACAGACCCTGTAAAAGTCATTATGGCAATGTAATTTCTAGTACTTGCATTTTCACTATAGCAAAATCTCACAGGGATCAGACCCACTTATGGTCTTAACTAAAACTAGCCATCTGACTTAATTAACATTTAGAATTCATCAAACCTTGCAGGGCTCATACTGGGCTTTGGGGCAGCTTGGCAGTGCTCACATTGGGCTCCTGCTGGGTCTGTGTCTCTGGTAGCAGTGTTTTTCCACCAGATGACACACTTGGTGTTAAAGCATAGGAAAAATGAAACAAAAAAAAAAAATCAGTTTCTCCACATCATACAACGCACCACACAGCACAGGGAGAACAGGAGGCAGAAATAGTGAGAGCAGCAGGAACTAAGAGGAACTCACATTGCCCTTATATATTTGCTCCATAAGTTATGCCTCTGTAAAATACCTTTCTATGCAATGCAAATCCTAAATGTATTTTCGTTTCTCTCTGTATGTGCACATTGATATTAAAAGCAGCATAAAGATTTGTTTCTCTGAAGGCACCCCAGATGTTGGAAAGGTTTCCCAAAACTGGGAATGATGTTAATAGGGAAACATACTTCTGTTTGGGCCATCCAAAACATCTGAATTTTTCAAGACCAAAGTTCCATGCTCAGAGCATCAAACACTGATGGACAGACAGCTGCTCCTCAGGGTCTTGGCTGCTTCAGGTGGGTCTGGAGCAGACCCATGGAACTAGATCTCTTTATGACCTCTTTTTGTAACCTCATAATACATAGCCCTCACACAAGCCTGCTTTGCATTTCTTCCTTCTTTGTACCCAAGTGGCAAGTTACCAAGTAATACTCGAGTAACCACCAGAGTCCCAGCATTCTTTCAATGACCTTAATGTGTGATGGCTTGATTAATTAGACTTTATGAAGTGTTTTGTTTTTCTGCTCTATGTGAAAATGCAGCTGAACGTAAAAAACTCATTTGCTAAGAACTATCATGAGATAAAGTACTTCCAAAATGTTTAAACACAATGATATAGAGAAAAGAAAATGTCAGCTGTATAAATATACTTTTCCAAAGGCAAACATCAAACATTTAGCATGAATTTCCACTACAATTTGAGGTTTTACCTTCTTAAAAGTTTGAAAATTATTTTGTACTTTGGTATTCTCTGAGCCTCAGGGAATTATTATTATTATTGTTAATAATGATTATTATTAAGAAAAGCACCATAAGTCCTACATTTTGTCATATTTGAAGACTCTAGTATTGTTAAGACAAGAAGCCTGTACATTCTTTTCACTGCATTCCAGAGGCTGCAGGCACTGAGAAGGAGCAATGCAAGTGCATGAGAAAGGCAAAAAATACCAAATTCCAACACAGGTCTTTCCTGAGAAACTATTAATTTCCTACAGGACAAACAACATACTTGCTAGCAGTGAAAATATGACAACTCTATCTATCAATCCAACCAAGTTTATCATGAGGTTTAAGCATTTCTTAACTGTCAAACTATAATGTATCTCTAGAAATAATAAACTGCATTCTGAACTATCTGCCAAAAGCACACAGGGAAAAAAAAAAAGATACAAAAGATGACTTCCAAACCATAAATAATATTTTTGCAGTCATACTTGCATCCTTATTCCTGAAACCAATTTAAAAAACAATTGGACAGGGCAGCCTGGGAATAAAGAATCATTTGCCATTAGACTTTAATGTGTGATTACTTAGTAATGTAATTGAAAGCATGACTGTAGCACATTGCCAGCTTTCTATTGCCAGGAGATTACATCGTAAATGATACAGAGCATTTCATGTAATTTTTTTTTATTCCATATTTTTTGTGACAAGAAGTTTTGCTTAATATTTGAATTTGCTTTTCTTTCTCAAATACTGCAGAATCAAAGGGAAGGAGATGTGGTGAAGGAGAGGTGATAAGTCCCAATTCATCATTAACATGAGAAAACATGAGATACTAATTGCCATGATTGCATTGGCAGATTTGTGGTGAAGGCCAATGATATCTAAGCATATAAAACTGACACAACGATGCACCTTTAGGAGTCTATTTTTGGCTCTGATTCTGTGAATTAGAGTAAAATCCAAGAACTAACTGTGCATCCTATGTCTGTTGGAGCAACTTCCTAGAAATATGTTGAGTTATACTATCTGTACCTCCTGGACACTGACCCAAATCATAGTACTCCATGAAGCCTCAGGGTGGTTAAAGGCTTGATCTTCAGCCAAGGCAGCCAGGAAAAGCTGGATGGGCTTTCTGAGGAGTTGTGTCCTTTTACAACTGCAGAGACCCTAGACCTTCATTAAGAAGCTGCACTGACAGCTACAGAAGAGATACAGAAATTCAGGGCTCCCCTGCCTTGCACAGAAAGCATTGACTTAGCGGTGTTTTCCCTCCTTTGTCTTTACAGCCTTTCCCTCCAAGCACCCTGTGGCTTCAACAACTTCCACCACAAAAATTACAAAGGCTCTACTGGTGAGAGGAGCTTGTTACCCCAGATCACCTAACATGGCTAAGGCATCCTGGCTATGTAACTCCTTCCTTCTCAAAGTCCATATGGTTCACAAAAATTACTCTCAACAGAAAATAATCAAAAGTTCAAGTGTTTTTGGAACATTGGGATTTTTGTCCATGTAGACTGGGGTACAAATCACACCTTGCTGGTCCTTGTACGAAGAACCTGTGTCACCCCATCCCCATGAGCCCAACACCCAAGGAACTTGCCTGGCCCAGCAGTCCATCTATACATACACCATAAACAAACATTATCAGGAAAATTCAGTAGACCACAGAGCTATCATCAAATGCTATAGCATTCATATTTGATTGTTTGATGCCTTCAGATTGTCTAAGATATGCATGTCACATTTTAAGAGCAGAGGTTTCTGGGATGTAAAACCCACTCTGACAAGAGAATTCAAGAAGGAACTGTGAGGAGCTGAAATTTAGTGATTTTGTTTCCCTTGCAGCCCATTCTCACACGTTTTTCATCAAAAAGCAGGGAATGGAGCTTGAGTAAGGATTCTGGCATTTGGCTCACAGGCTTTGTTTTGTCTTTATCCTATTTTGCTGAATGTCAGATGACAACAGAGGCAATATACAACTCCAAGAGCGGATGTTTTAGAATAGGAATTATCATTCACAGGCAACAGTTTGTGTCCTCTGTCACACCACTAGCACTGAAACCAAGAAGGAAAGAATAAAACAATAACTGCAAGGTGGCAAGGTGCAGAGTCTTCCTTCCAGAGACTGATTCTGGGCAAACTTTCCCTCCAGTAAAAAACATGACTGCATCTTGACAGGGGCCCTTCAACTACAACATGCAATTCATTTTTCAAAAGAAACTTTTTATTACAAGACTTCATATAAAAATCATTTGCTTCCCCGCTGCTTTTACATAGTTTCTAAACTTTTTTCACAGTACTGAATGATTGGAACAAACCAGATTACTTCCCTCTAATTTGTCCTAGTGACCTACTGTATACATTAATAAAGGGGTATTTTTTTCTGTCTATAGCTCTGTTTTCACTGAAGAAAGTTATGCCAGTTGCATTAAAATACTTTTAACCTATTCAATTCATGACAGTGGAAGTACCAGAGCCTTCTGGGCTTTGTAATATAATAGCATCCCTTTATCACATTGAATGGTTTATTGGAACCAGCTTGTACAGATGATTTAGTTTACCATAGTGAGACCACAACTGCAGGGCTCCAATCTCTGTTTGGGGACTCTTCTGTAATTTTCACTGTTTCCAGTTTGGCCTTCAAATGGGTTTGCTTTTTTGGGTGTTTTCTGTTTGTGTTTTTTCGGAGCATTAGGGGAGTTCGTGTGGTTTCTGTCTTTTTTTTTAATGTTTGCTTCCTTTTAACTAATTTTTTCATATAACTTCAGTTAGAATTTTCATTCTTTGCCCTCTTGGTATATATATTCTTAAGATAAGACCTGGTCCAGATAATGTGCATTTTATGAACACATAATGGACACTCATTTTCATCAAAACAGGAATTGGTTTTATCCAACACAAGGTAGAAACCTTTCCCAACTCTATTTTATGTAGAAATTCTAATATGAGAAATATTACTAGGGCAAGTGTCCTCACTCTGTAGAAAAAGACAACCATATCAGAGATCTGAGACTGCACATGGACTGGGTCAGCTAACAAACCTGGTGACTTCATATAGCAGCTGGCACAAGTCATGTGCAGCTAGTATGGCTCCTAGCATGAGTCTGTGAATTTTAACCTACCTTTGGCTATGACAGACTTAAATGAAATACTACCACACACTTGTCCCAGACAGTCAATTTTGCTGTGCTCAGGGAACTAGATGGCCAAACCATGCAAACAACCTGTTGATCATCAAGAAGTACAAAAGTGTCCGGAGTTGTCTGGAGCAAGCAGACTATGAGCACCACCAATAGAATGTGCATCCGTGAAAAAAATCCACTTAGCCTTTACACCATCATTTAGACTTAAACCATGACACTTTGGCAGAAGAGAGCATTCCTTCTAGGGCATTTAATGGAATCTCTGCACATGATAATCTGCTGCTGATCTCATAATATGATTCTGTGTCTGGGTATATTAACATTCATATAGACAAAAGATTCTCTTTTAGCATACAGATGAGTATGTAAAAACATAATTCAACTTTCTACAGTTNAAAATAATTTTGAGTCTGCTATTTTTTCCCCTTCACAAGAAAATTAGACAGTAGAAAAGTCTGAGGCCAAACCTATAAAACTTGCTAAGCACTCCAGAGGAAGAGAGTAGTGAGGAGATGAAGAAGAGACTAATGAAGATGTTCCAGAGGTGTGCTGGTGGACAGAAGCAAAGTCCTTCAACAAAAGGACCAAAAGCAACAGTTACAAATAGCAACAAGGGAAATTCAAATTGTATATATATAAAAAATTCCTCACAANGTCTTTTTTTTTAATGTTTGCTTCCTTTTAACTAATTTTTTCATATAACTTCAGTTAGAATTTTCATTCTTTGCCCTCTTGGTATATATATTCTTAAGATAAGACCTGGTCCAGATAATGTGCATTTTATGAACACATAATGGACACTCATTTTCATCAAAACAGGAATTGGTTTTATCCAACACAAGGTAGAAACCTTTCCCAACTCTATTTTATGTAGAAATTCTAATATGAGAAATATTACTAGGGCAAGTGTCCTCACTCTGTAGAAAAAGACAACCATATCAGAGATCTGAGACTGCACATGGACTGGGTCAGCTAACAAACCTGGTGACTTCATATAGCAGCTGGCACAAGTCATGTGCAGCTAGTATGGCTCCTAGCATGAGTCTGTGAATTTTAACCTACCTTTGGCTATGACAGACTTAAATGAAATACTACCACACACTTGTCCCAGACAGTCAATTTTGCTGTGCTCAGGGAACTAGATGGCCAAACCATGCAAACAACCTGTTGATCATCAAGAAGTACAAAAGTGTCCGGAGTTGTCTGGAGCAAGCAGACTATGAGCACCACCAATAGAATGTGCATCCGTGAAAAAAATCCACTTAGCCTTTACACCATCATTTAGACTTAAACCATGACACTTTGGCAGAAGAGAGCATTCCTTCTAGGGCATTTAATGGAATCTCTGCACATGATAATCTGCTGCTGATCTCATAATATGATTCTGTGTCTGGGTATATTAACATTCATATAGACAAAAGATTCTCTTTTAGCATACAGATGAGTATGTAAAAACATAATTCAACTTTCTACAGTTTTTTATGATTACACTTACATACAAAAGCATTTAAATTGCATTACAAATCAAGATTTACCATGAATATATAGAAAAACATCCAAGCAGTCTCTGTGTTACTTCAAAATTTTTTCTTAAATGGTTGACTTTCACAAACTTTAGTGTGAGGTTTGCACTGGTACTAAAGTGAGATTCTTACCTCAAAAATATGCAGCTGCCTCCTCTACCTTGACCTGTTGAGCAGCATGGATTTGACTCGGTTTCATTTGCCTTGGAAGATTTCCTAAAAACACTTGCCTAGTGAGCTTCTCCATCTCTTGAATAATGTTGATAAGACGCNTGTATATATATAAAAAATTCCTCACAATAAGCACATCTAAGCACTGAAACAGTTGCCCAGAGAGGCAGAGAACTTTACATCTTGATGATTTCCAGATCCTTGTCTAAGTGCCTGAACATCCATATCAAAATTGAGCAGGGCAAGCTGAGCAACCTTGAGCAGGAAAGACTAAATGACCTCCTAAAACTCCTTCCAATCTAAATTTTCCTATGATTCTTCTGTTCCACATTTACACACTCTCAGAGAAAGGGTGATAGTAGTAGTATACAGTTACAGGCTCTACAGTCACTGATACAAAAGTTAGTGGGTACTGTTGCTGGCACACGTCTACTGTCATTGAAAAAATTGAAGAAAATCAACCAAAGAGACCAAATGACAGACCCCCACAGAACAAATTATTTCTACTGTCTGGTGTACAGTAATTATGTCCTGATGCAGAACCAAAAGAAATCTACATTGGCCTTGGACAGGATATTGCTCTGTATCTCAGAAAATGCAATCACAGCAGGTACAGAGATGGATATTCACTAAATCTACAAGATCAAAAAATAATCCATCATGTGCACATTAAAGAATTTCAATAGCTGTCCTTTCTTATGAAAAAATTCACCTCACAGTATTGTCACATCAACAAAGCTTGCAGTTTCTACTGTACAAGTGCCAGCTGTGATCATCAGATACCCAGATTGGAGCTAATCCACTCTGAACTCCTGCCATTTTCTTCCACTACTTGGCTTCTCTGGATCAGAGGATGCAAATTGCCCTGGACTCCACCAAATCTGAGTAGTTTGTCTAATATGGACAAATTTCTTCTGGTGACATGCTGGTAAATGAGACCACATAACACATTATTCTATTGAACTCCCATCATATGTGAATCCAGGTTCACAGAATTAGAGGGCAAAGACGTAATTCCAGTTGACCACAGAGCCTCCAGTATGTAAATTAGATTTGGCTAGTTCTGTGCAACAGAGCGATCAGGTGAACTGGTGAAACATAGCATAAGAAACCAGATACAACAGCCTGAAGTAAACTACAATTGTTTTGTCAAACTTTATAAATACAGTTATATTGACTGAAAAAAATTATCCCTGCCAGTTAGTCCAATTTGGGGAATTACTTGGGAATGTTACCTCATGACTCAGAAAGTTCTGCCATAGTTACAACACATGGAATGTATTAAGTGAACTCTCCAAAATTCTTGTGGGATTCATTTTTTATTACAGATCCTGACAGGATTTTTTATTCTCTTCCTTACAGCTTTTTGTCTTTTACTACCCATATCACTGTACACCAAGTGTAGACTGGTTCTGGAGAACTCTAACCCCTCTTTCTAAACTACCAAACACCACAACTTTCCCAAGTTCAACACCTATAAACCCACCAAAACCTCAACCATATTACTTTGTGCTGATTTGTTTGTCTCACATCTGAAGTGAATCTGTACTTGGTCATCTCTGGAACATGGTCTTACTGTAAAGAGCACATCATTAATTAAGCAATGGCTGATTTGAATTATCTGGCCAGCTACAGAGAGGCAAAGCAATCTCCTACAGTACTGGCATAGATGTCATAGGCCAATATGGTTTATCTATATCCACCTAGCCTTATTGAACTCTACAGAAATTACTCTCATTGAAGAGAGATGCTTTCAATTTTAAGATACAGTCAAGATGCCCAGAATATTTTGGATTATCAAAGAGCCTTCTGGCACATTTTAAATAAGAACAGCAACATTAGCTTCATCACCATCACTGAACTTGATAGTGGGAAATTACGTCTAGGAGCTGGAACTGTATCAAAAAGAAATTCCTGTACAGCATCACTGCATGCTCTTAAACCACTGCTAGCTTTTGCCCCAGAGACAGGATATACTTCAATGATGTGAGAAGTAATCCCTGTATACTTTGCAGTTAGGTTTACAATTCTTTCTGTCATTCCTCAAGATAAAATGGCACTAGCCAGAGGAAAGAGTATATTTCAAGAGTAGGGTGGTTTGTATTGTTTGTTTTGTTTTGTTGGGGTTTTTTCCTCCATTTTTGTGTCCATCAATCCAGTTGGTGAAGATTAGTATCTATTCTTCCTTCTCTAAAAAGAATTCCATGAAGCTGACTGCTATGGATAGATGTTCCTCATCCTGGTGTCTGCCAGCAGCACGCAGACAGAGGTTTGCCCCAGTATCATAGAAAACTCTCTGAGTAAGGTTAGACTAGATAATAGTATCTTCTCTACAGTTCCACTCCCAGAAATTTACAGTCATCCCTATAATTGTTAGACAATGGAAAAATTTCCTAAAACTTTAGCTGCAACACTTTGATGGGCACTGTAGAAATAAACTAGCATAACGGGTTTTATTTTCTAAAGTTTTGTTACATGTACTGCGATAAAATATTCTAATGAGAACTCTGGAGACATATATCTGTTGAGGAATATATGCTGAACAAACATCACCAAATAGTATTCCTTCAGTATGCTAGAAGAGAAGGAAAACGTGTTTCCTTCATTCACCACTCCAATTCACTGTTCTATCAACTGGCTGCTGTTGGCAGGCCTACTCTGGTAAATTTTGCCGCTAGTTGCTCCTGATACTTCTTCTAGAAAGAGGTAAAAAAGCCAGAGCACTAATTTAAAACAAAGTAAATATCTAAGTCTCATACCAGATTGTTCTAACACACTTAGTTCGAGCACAAGTATCACCTTTTATTGTTTAGTTTAACCTGCTCAGGAAGAGGTCTAAGGCTGGCCAAAATCATGTAAGCTACATACAAGGCACCAGGTACATTCAGAGACCAGTATTTCTGTAGCTGGTAAAACATTTCTAAACAGCCAGCAACACCACATATTGCTGAACTCATGCTTAATGTTAATCCATTTTACAGTAAACTAACAAATACAGATGTCTTCCTCTACCACATTAGTGTTAAGTGTTTGATCAATCCATATGAATGTTAAATTAACTTCTAAAACACCTTGGTTGTCTCAGCCTTTAAGCCACTAAGTCTCTTTAGAATATAGTTGCCTATGGAACTATAGATCCACACTGTATGGAGGCGTTCTCTCAGGAAACCTGGTAGCCCTCAAAAATTATGATCAAGACTGTATATTTGATCTGTGGTGTCCACATAACCAGTATAAAGAATGGCTAATTCTTGGGAACTACCTCTCTTTGAGGAAGATAGATACCATTTTTTGGTCAGAGTATCTCTTCAGAGTCCTACTGATGGCATCAAACTATGACTAAAGTCATCAAATTGCAAATCATCCCTAGTGCTGCACTGCATGAAGTGGTGAGCAGACATGATACAGCAGAGGTGATGTATCTGTCATGCATTATCAATGCATTATCTGGCAAAGCAATATTTTTCCAGCTCCTATTGACACTGACTTTGTTAAAGCAATTCTTTCCTATTGACATTACTGCAACTGTGGCAATCATAAGAGAGCTAACATTTGCCTGAATAAACCAAACAACCACAAAGTCACCAGTAGACACAATGCAAAAGTAATTCACAAAAGATTAAATACTTCTGCCCATCAAGAATCTTCACCCTTTTTGATAAGGGCCTTATTTGAAAAATACTTGCTGGTCATGATTGTCCTTTTCTTTGCCCTTTTTCCTGGCTAATCTGTAAATAACATTTTCTGGTAAGTGTCAGAAAATTTCATTTTAACCATGGCCAGAAGATATGAAGAGCTGAAGTTTAAGAAATGGCATCCTTTTTTTTTTTTTCCTTCTAATTGTGAATATACATATATCAACATCGATGCATCTGTTTCAGAAGAAAATACAATTAGGAATCCCAGTGGAAATCTGCCTTCAGTTTTATCTTCACAATTTATGTCTTTGATACAGATTTTAGTGAGACAAACAGTAGTATTGATGTTACATCTAAAACAGAGGCCAAATAAAATATTAGATTTTAAATTATGAAAAACTGTTGAAGATTCTTTATTGTATGCCATAACCAGAAAATAAGCATTAAATTGAGCAACACTTCTCATTCAGATACTCCTGTGCAATTAAAGAGTACTATGTCTAAATGGAAGAACAGAATAGAATAGTCAAGAATATAGAATAGTCAAGAAACTGACAAGAATAGTCAAGTCTCTGACAGGTTTTGGAAAGGTACAGAGCTGCTGGTAGGACAGAATCAAATATGCATATTTTTTAATAAAACAAAATCACATAAACCTGATAGCACTTGCTGACAAGCTACAGCAGATTGAGAGAATAGCTTGGACAGATTATCAACCCAAAACTGTTAAGGTGAACATTGTCACTAGTAGAGCAGTTAAAAACATTAAAGACACTAGGATTTCAGCTAGAATCCTAGAATCAGGTGGAAGTTTTCCAGTACAATCTTTCTTAAAATAAAACTTCTCTTCAAAAAGGTAAACTGTCAAAGCACAAGCTTCTTTGAAGGGAAGGAAGTGTTAAAATGATAGTTTCTTTATAGACTTTCTAAAATATGGTATCCTTTGACTTTTCATTTCAGAGGGAGGAACTGAATGGGGTGAAACACTGGGAATTTTATAAAAGTGCACTACTTCAGAAGTGGAAATGAAAGACTGCAATTCCTATCCATCCTGGCCCAGGATACTTGGACATCCTCTTCTTACCTTCTCTGCTGTCAAAAGTACAGTGAGGGCTACAATACACTTGGTACCAGCTTCAGTGTGCCAAGTCACAGGCAGAAAAGTAGGTAATCAAGAAAACAAACAAGGAAACCAAGAGCACCAACTGCCTCAGGGAGGAAAGGAAAATTAGGCTATTGTTGCTATGAACTGTTCCTAAAGATACTTCAGAAATGTGCTTAAGGGTGTGGCATAAAACCTTATTAGGCTAGAAAATGAATGCCATAATCCTCTGAACACTGCTTCTTGGGGACAAACATTTAAAACCAAAACACATTTTTTTCTCCATATCTGCTTCTTACCTGGCCTAATATACTGATAGTTAGTGAGAAATTGAAGATATGTGCCTTTGGTTATTGTTGTTAATTAAAGAACAAAGTAGAATATTTTCATCTGTATCCATGATTTAAACAGTAGTTGAGTTTAAATAGGAATTATCTAAGGATTGCAGGGTTTGTCCCACTATGTTACCTTAATTACTCTTAACCTACATAAATATGATAACAGTATCCCCAAAGTAAATGAGATGTCAGCCTTCAGCTTGTTTCAACAGTCTGTTCAACCCATTGAAGGCACTGAAAATCTCCACTGACTTCAATGGACTTTGGATCAAACCCATAAGTCTTTAAAGTATTTTGGATTAAAGTGGATTTTGGCAGTTGTCCAAAGAGAAAAAGACTTTAGAGCAGCAGAGGGGTTCCTGGGAATTGTCAGATGACAGGTTTTCCTATAGCAACAGACTTCAGACTTTCTTTACAGTATAATTGTATCAAGCCTGGCACTCATATTAAAAAAAAAAAAATAGTCCATTATAGGAATCTACTTATTTTAGCATAAGTATTGTGCCTATTTAAGTGTCTGAGTATTTATCTTTAGGGGAGAGAAAAGCTTTATGGATAGCTAAATACACTCTTGAATGCAGGTTAAAGTATCTTCTCGTTAACGTTTTTAAGGTTTAACTTTAATATATGGCATTATTACTATGTGGAAGAGAAATTAAACATAATGTAGTAGAATCTAATGGCACATGATGCATCTAATCGAAGCTTAAGAGAGAGAATAATGCTTTATGGATAAGAGCTGCCACTCAAATTACAGCACTTTGTATTCCTTTAAATGAATAGATGTTAAGAAGATAATCACCATTTCATGACTGATATCTTAGTATTGTATTAATAGTCAGACATATATGCTGGTCACAGCTTCAGGGCTTGTGTTCCCCACCTCTGCTCACCCTGGACTGTTCCAAGTTCTGGAGAGAAAAGTGAAAAAAGCACCGTGTGATTTGTAAGCCTTGAAATAAGAAAATTTCTTTCATTTTTTTTATCATTCAGTCTACATAATGATTTTCAACAAGCCAGCTTCTAGTTGCTGTACAGTGCTCACCTCTCACTGACAGCAAGTGGTGGAAATCCAGTGAATGTCAATGTTGTCAGTGATTTCACCGGAATAAGCTGTAGGAGCACTGGATTGGATGACATTTTCCAGGCCACCAAGGCTATCCCAGCTGCTAAGCCAGACAACTGAAGCCCAAGCATGGGCATTATATTACTACTATCATTTTTTTTTCATTCTAACTTCCAAAGGAGTTAGAAGGTCTTGGGTTTATTGGTGTGATATTTGTGGGTTTTTTTTTTCCTCTCCCATTCTTCCTATCAGAGAGATGTTCCAGAACCGAAGTTCTCAAATAGAACAGAAACATCTTTCTAATTTCCATTCTAATGGATGTATTACTGTTTTATAAGCATTTATTCTTGTGCCAATGTTCCTCATTCTTCCTTCCTGGCTTTTATTTCCTGACATATAGCAATCATATCTCCCCTCAGAGCTCTAGGCATAAAAGGGTGATTGTGCAGTAAAGTCGAGAGTTGAGCAGCAGAAGACACAGCCACTACTGAGCTGTTCATTTTCCTTGGGGTGGTGGTGTGCCAGCTTCAATAAGCCAACTTAGTTATATACAAAATAAAAATCAGTTCTTGTCTAAAGATGGCACATTTTATATTGGCTATGTTATGTTCCTTTAAAACTTACTAGCTTCACATTCTTTTTATTTGGCCACTTTGGGCATTTTTAGAGGCAACAACAGACAAATTTCTACAAGAAAATACTAGTGTCCATGTGATCACAGAACATTTAAAGATGAAAGTAGTAGATAGAAATGTCTCTATGAGAGAAGAAAGCAAAGGAGAAAATTTTCATGAGAAAACATGTTTGTTTTGTTTCTTACAAGAGATGAACAATTTTCTATTGCTCAGTTCAGCTGTGATTGAGGAGTTCCTGCTTCGTCAGCTACCTAGCCTGGCTAAGCAAGTGAACAAGGACCATTTACATGTTTCTGGATTTCAGAGATTATGTCATACTTAGTGATAGGTAGGAATTAATATAAATAGCTAGAAATTAACATGAACAAAGAAGAAAGTGACACAGTTCCAGCAAACACACCAAAAAAATGACAGAAGAAAAATCCTCAGCTGCACCCCTCTTGATGTGAGGTTAAATGCAAAAGAAACCGTAATCAAATTCAGAGTAATTCTCATCTACTAAAAATAGTTTAATCATCCAAAGATCTAAGGCCTCCATGTTCTGAAAAGCAGGACACAAAATGTGCTAAATCAAAGACTGTTTCCTTGGAGCACACATTTTGAAGTATTATCTTTCAGCAGACTAAAAAGTAAGTTTTTTATTCCACCCCATTAAGAGATCCTCCTACTGGGCTGCCATCCACTTGCAACTGATACCCCTTAAAGTTCAACACTTTGACCTTCCTGACACAAAACTCTCTTCCTAGTAATTCTGTCTTAAGAGACCCACAGATGAATGAGACTAGGCAAAAAAGAAGCAGGAGGGAGTTGTACACTGAACATCAAATGTCACTTTATTGGATCTGGGAAAAGAGTGTAAAGTTTCCATTTCTTTCCTCAAGCCTGCATTGCAGCTAGAATGAACAAAAATGAGGATGTGCCACTTTTTAAGCACTCAGTACTTGTGTGCTGTCTGGAAAGGCAGTACTCAATCTACTCAGGTGTGCTTCCCTAAACAAACAAACAAAAACCAGAAATACTCCCAGAAATTAATAAACTCTCCCCTGCTTCCCTCCCTCCCTCACCCTAAAAAAAACAGCTGCCAAATAACTCCACCACCTATTATGAGTTTGTTCTATAATCGAGTTGTGCATGTAACTGTAGCTTTAAAAAGACTTTATAAAATCTCTGAACAATTCTTTAGATCTGTCAACCCATTGAGGAGCTTTCAATAATGGTCATGGAAAGACATTATATTTTCAGAAAACCAAGTAACAAACAAAACCACAGCAAAATTAATAGACTGACATACTGACAATGCCCCATGAACTCAGGCATCAGAAGATTTTTCTCCCCACTCTTTCAGATATTTATAAAAATATGCAAGTCAAGGATTCTTATGCTCCACTCACAAATGGATGAATACATGTGCAATAGGACACAGCCTCTTAATGATTTTATCCCTTTTATGAATGTAATGCCAATAATTACCTAGTATCAGACTATTATTAATTATTATACCATCTAAACATAAAGAAATTTCAATCAAGAAATAAAATTCAATAAGTAGAATTAAGCTTTTAACCACTACGTATATATATGTCTATAAACATATCTTTTTTTCTTATTCTAGTTCCTCAGCTCTATTTCTTATGGAGCTGGATGAGTCACCTAAGTGAATAGCAATTACATTTAGGCATTAGTATTTCCCATATCTGTATTTCAAACTGTTTAAATGTTTAACTTACAGATTCATGGATATACCCATGAACAACTCTAATACTCTATCAGGTTCAGTAGCAGGCAAAGAGTCATAGGAGATCAATTTATTTAATCCTTGATCAAGCCATACTCTTGGAGAGGCCAACAATATTTTGATGCAATAAAGATGTATAGAGAACTTACCACATAATATTAAACATATCTAATACCACTTACAAACTCATCAACTGCAAATGTCAGGAAATGTGCAGAAGTCTGGGTTTTACCTTGGTACCCTGACCAAGTTGAACTACAGAGCCAGTTCTTAAATCACCTGGCAGGCCATTTGTACTGCAGAAGGTGTGAATTATGATTCTTTGACTCCTTATGTTTTCTTCCTGACTGCAGAGCTGCTCCAATGACTTATATCTCGGGCACTAGCACAAGATGAATGTTTTTGAGCATTTGCAGTGTGGAGTGAATGTAGTAGTGACTCTTAAATGACTGCAAAAAATACTTTTTAGCATTTTAAAGCATGAAGAAGAAAATATCTAACATGATTCTTGAAATTTTTTTCAGGTTTCTCATTATAAGACACTATTAATTTAAAAAAGGACCTAAATTGGCAATATTGAAAGTGAAAGCTGCAGAGATATCTCAGTACTGACACAGCATGTCAGTACTAAGATGTCTCTGTAGCTTTCACTTTCAATAATAAATGAAGCCCTTGCTAATATTAAAAATATGCTTATGAAATATCAATTTTCTTTACATATAATTGTTACCCTTGTAAATTTTCAAATAATTGCAGAAAAAATTTTCAAATAACATATTTCTTGAAATATTCGCAAAATTCTGATATTTGTTACTTGTATTGTGTTGATTCACATATCCTTTACCACAAATTTAACATTATCCATATGTGGATTCATCTATTTTACAGATGCAACTTGCTCTGGAGATAGGGTAGAATCAATTTCCATTATAGAAATAGCAAGAGGAAGAAATGAAGAATGACTAGGAAAAATCCCTCAGACTGAAGAAATTGCTGCTGGAGGGATTTGCAGCTTCCAGGAACTAAAACGCACTATGAGTTTCTTTCCAAAATAACTTTCTTCAAACATCATAAATTCAATCTAAGACAGGCTTCAGAAACCCAGGTAAAGAGAGATTTGGGCTGTGAACTGCATGAGAGCCAGACAAGGACCATCAGTAAGGGTTGATATTTGCACTATATGCCTAAGCTGCTCTGCACTGACAGCCCTACAAGAAAATCTAACAGTTTACAAGTAGAACTGAGATATTTTGTCTCTTAGAAACATCCAGTCTCTGCCAGCTCCAGACAGAAGCAAGGAGCCGGAAATGCGAATGTGATTTCCCTTGGGACTACATATTATTACAAAAGACAGAGGCTAGATTCTTGACAGCTTTCTAGGATCTCATAACTTTAGATCTGCTTAGATGATTTTAGATCTCCTTATACAATGAATTATAGATTAAGAACAGTAACTCCCATTTATTTTGTCACCTAATTCTGATCAGAACATGACTCTACCTCATATTTTCAAAATAATCATAGGAAATCTTAGGGGAAAAAAGCAACAAAAATATATTTAAAAAATAAAGCAAAACATGAGAAGACCAACTAAGCCATGAACCTATTCACCATAAAACAAAACCAGCTTCCTTCTTAGGATCTAAAGTCACATGCTGCCAACTAGAAAAATCACTTGTAAATACTAGAGACAATGGCTTGTCTGCACTGACGTCAACAAGGTTTCTGCTACTGGTCTTCAGCTACTGAGGTTTCACTTCATCTTTTGTGATCTCTTGGAATCAGCATCTCATACCGCCATGCTAGTCTGTCTAAGACAACATTTCTGCATGCAGAGGAAACCCATAATTCCTGCTCATTCATAGCAACCACAATTCAGTTAGTGTAATGGGTGCCAGGGTTTAGCTAGGTTATCATCTGAAACAGGTTTACCATAGAGCCTATAATCAGCAGGATTCTTGGGAAAACAAATAGCCTTGAAGGGATAATCACTATTTGGAAGTCAAGTTATGTAAAACATATTTCCCCCTATGTTATTGCTTCAAGTTGTTTGATTGCACCTAGTATGTGTAAAGAGTGGAAATTATAGAATCTTCACCCTGAGTGGTTTAGGCTCTGTTGTTGTATTAGCTACTTAAGTTTAAAAGGGTTTTCTTGCCTTTTTCTTTTGGTCTTTCTTCATGCAGGTAAAAGCTGATAGGAGCAAAGTAATGAGGCGGGATAAAGAAATTTGCAGCCAAGGAAAGTCTGCCAATTTTCTAAAACAGATGCCAATGCTTTTGGCACCTTCTTGTAGTTGACTAAAAACTGAGTCCAAATTTATCATCAAAGAGCTAGCCAGGCATGCAGATTGCACACATATCTCCCTCAAAGGGAAAGCTTACAAAGTTAAAAAAACTTCACAGTATCACTCTCTCTTAAAACACAGATCAAATAACCCTCCTTCCTTCCTTCCTCCCAGCACAGACAGCACTATCTACTCCAGTATACACACAATTGCATTTCTTTCTACTCTATTATCTCTGTATATTGTACACATAACAGACAATAAGATACGCTAGGAGTAAATATAATAAATAAAATAAATCCACACATATCAGTGTGTAGCTACTATTTACCCCCAAATATTCCAAATATACAGAAACTGAACTAGAATACAGTTGCATCAATAGACCAAATATCCCTGCTCTACTACAGACAAACTACTTCTTTCACTTCTGTCAGGAAGAATGCCAAAGCCTGGGTCCATGATTTTCTTCAAGCAAAACATTTCCTCACATGTATTCTTCAAGCAACTACTAGAATTGCACAATGTAACTACAATACCACTACCCCTGGCTAGCCACGGTCTTCAAGGTACATGTGCATTGTTGGATCAAACCCAACTTCCTACATGCCTAAGTTTTGTTTATAAAAAACATATTTCTGACTGCGCTTGAAGAGACGTTAGGGAATGGAAAGCATGGGGAAAAGGGTAACCTTTTAAAGTAGCCACTGTACTTTACAATTCTCTTTGTTTTGCCCTTCTGTTTTCCTTCGTTCTCAGCCAACAGAAGAGCGAGCAGAAAAACCTTCACCTTCCAATCTGGACAGGACAGTCCTGCTGCATTCCTAAACTAGGCTGACAAGGTTTTCTTATGGAAAGAGTTGAAAAATGGAAGATACTTCTTATAAAAGGCATTTTCTTGCAAGTACAGGAAATTAATACTCTTTTTAGAGATGTAATGTTTTAGTTTCCTGACCTGAGAGTGTGAATTGGCCTCAGTCATGCTAGGAATACATTCCTGAAAATTTGTTTTGCATAATAATAATACGTACCATAGTCAAAATATAATATGCATGATCATAGTGTGATGAAATACATTAAAGGCACAGTATAATGTGGAATAACACTGCACTGACATGCTCTTTTAACAGTCCACACCATACTTACCATGAGACAGATTCTCAGCTGGAACAGACTCTTGTAATTCAACCCAAAGTTAAGAGGCCTGCTATATTTAAGTTTGTTGAAAGACAGAGGGGAAAAGAAAAAGAAAAAAAAAGAGAAGAAATAAAAGGAAGAAAAAAGAGAGGAAAAGAAAAAAGAGAAAAAAAGAGTTTGGGGATTTTATTTTAGTTTTATTTTTCTGTAACCATACTTACTTGACAATAAGAGGACAAATATTTTGACAGTCTGATGTATGTGCACATTGCACACACATACATGGAAAACTGAGTCTATACATGTTTCTGTACAGGTCATACACATAGCAACATTCTGAGGTTCTGCTTGTTCAGGAATGTATTTTGTAGACAAATAAAATATTTTTCATTTTTCATTATAGTTATCATTTCAGGAAAGCAGAGTGTTGCCAAAGTCACTTAATTTTCACATTCATTTTACAAGATGGAGATTACACTTTAAACAGATAAAAGAATCTAAATGAACTAGAACAGGCAAATACATTTTGTCAGTTTTGCTCGAATGTTATTAGCTCAGGAGGTGAAGGTCATGCTTCATGTCCTTTAAAAAAAATAGCTTTCCTTTAAAATTGTATTTCTACAGTCTCATTCTGTAAAATGTTTTCTGAGATGGCTTTTTAATTTTCTCTAATTTTCAGATAAATAGACATACATACACCCCAAAAGTGACTTAACCCAAGACAACTATTTTAATAAGCTACACATTCTCAATATCATTCTTAATGCATCACACATGCAAGAGTCTCCTAGGACTACGTTCTGCCCTCTGCTATGCAGACAGCTTATTATTCAAAATATGCAATGAATCATTAATGATACACACCCGCAGAGGGGAGATCAGAATTAAGCCCTTAGTCGGTGTGTAATATTTGCTCTCGAACTTCATCTATCGGAGCAATGGTACTTCACTTACCATTGCCAAAAAAAACAAATTGGAAAAAAAATAATTAAAAATTTATGAGGTCTATATGATTTCTCTTCTCTCTATGACCTCTACACCATGTATTAGGGACAAATGTTTTACTAAGTGCTCTCCTATTTCTGCTTGTGCATAGATATAATGATCCATTTAGCCTCTTCTGCTGTCTTGTCATCTCTACTGCTAAGGTAGCACCATTTTTGGTTTTGTTTACATGTATGATAAAGAAGCTCACCTCCTTTGTCTACTTCTATTTCATTACCAAACCTGAAAAGACTGGAAGGAGTGCCCTAGAAAGGAGAACCTCAAAACAGTTCCCAGATACCACGGCTCACAACAAGCCACTATTTTCATTCTACAGCTCCTAGAATTATTTTTCTGTTACGTGTGTGTGTATTTATTTCTATGGAAAATAGGAAAAAAAGCTTTTAGTTATTTTCAGCAAAACCTGCTTCTAGAAGTATAATATTTTCTTAGACAACTACTACTACAATATTTTGTCATGGGTGCCCAATTAAAAAAAAATAAACTGGAAAAAGTTGTGCAAATTTAACACAATGAAATTAAAAACTGCTTCAATGTTCGTTAATGTTTTTCTGTACACAGATTTTTTTTATCTTGCTAAACATGTATTATGGAAAGCAAAATCCTTTCTTAATATGCCCATAGTCTCTTTAGGCCAGACTTCAAATTACTAACAGAAGAGCACAGCAGAGTTGGACCTATCCATCTCTTTTCAAGCTCTATTTATATTCTCTGCATTAAAGCCTGGAAGTCTGAAGACAGTGCACTCTTGTAATTCCTCAAAAAACTTTTGAGGAAAGGAAGCAAAACTAATGGGAGTGTTTATCCAGTGTATCATACACCCACAAGCCAAGCCAAGCCCAAAAGCCCAAGATTTAAAAGGCCTTCCATCACCTGTGCCTGTAACATCGGATGTATCAGATTTACCACACATGCTGCATAATTGATCAGCATCAGATCTGCACATTCCAATCAATTAGGTGTGCAATTAGCATTCTCTGCATATCACTCTGCAGTACTGTGCCCATGCACTTTCAATGGCTTAAGACAGTTTTGAGAGAAAGCATGCACATTAGGCCAACATCGCCTGCACCTGAAGCTCACCCTAAATTTTGAAAACCTTCAAATCTGGATCCTAGATATGAAATGTATTTGTGTATGAAATTATATATATGTAGATGTTGAGACAGAAAGGACGAGTGATACTGACATTTCACCCCTCCTTGAAGGTGAAGGCAAGTAGTTTCCAATAGCCACACTTTTCCTAATGTACACCTTCATCTTAAAAGCTAAAGGAACAGGAGCAGCAAGGACTTTGCTGCAATACTCCACAAAGCAGTATTCAGATATGAAAAGGGTGAAGAATACATTTTGTGATTAAAACACCCCTATGCCTTCTGTGGCCCTATAGTAGGGTGCAGGAGAGGAGGGAGGAAATTTTTAGATGGGTATGCATTGTTGTCATAGCCTGAAGAATTCTTTAGGAGTACAGTACATATTTTTATCAGACCTACAACCAAAGGTAAGTTCTTACTAGCAGAGATAAAATAGCTAGAGAATAAAATGAACTGCATCAGTCCTGGGTGAAATTCACCTCTCAACCCAAGCCGAGCACCTTGAAGAAGCACCTAACTTGCTCGGTTCCTATAGATGATGAAATTAAGCTGAGAGGAAGAAGCCTATTTGGTAGGACCCACCACCTTACAGAAACATCTTTTCTGATAACAAATGATGGGCAAATCCTAATCTGTGTTGTCTTTATGCACAGGTACCATGCTGCTGACAGATTAACAGATTGTTTTACAGCGAGGTATTTTGGACACCTAACTGAGTCCCTCCTGGTGAGGCCCTCCTGAGCTTACTCATCTGCTACCAAACATGAGACAGCTGACAGGTTTTTAAATTATGAACTCCTATGGGTCACATTACTTAATTATACAGTACATCCAGGGATACGCACATGGGTCTTTTATGGTAAATGATATGACTGTCTTAAAAACTCATTAATATGTCATTAACCAAGCAGACATTTACTAATTAAACAATTAGCCCCTCTCTTCAATTCCTTTGTTCCACTCAGAGATGCTCATTTACTGCAATCCCCACTCAGATATTTTTTTCCCTTTTAATTTCTTTTTCAGGAAAACTAAGTATCTATAAAACATTTCTTTTGCTTTTGTCTCAGTTTAGTCAAACGGGAAACCAAAACAAAGTCTAGATTCCCAGCTGGTGAAAATCAGCTTTATCTCATGGAAGTCAAAGGAGTTATGGTGATTTACTCCACCTGAGGATTTTGCTCCAGGGTTCCCAAATCCAAGTTATGTATTGATTTCAAATACATGTCTACTGTCAAAATATGCAGGTCTTTGCCTGTCCAAACTGATACTGATTTTTACAAAACTTCCAGAAATGCATTCAACAGCTACTCTGAGCTGCATTATTATTAAATACAAACAAAACCCCCATCACCAATAAAGCAAGTATAAATATGCCAAGATCAAGGCCTGGAAGCAGATTATTCTGCATCACCATATGAAGTTAAACACCAAAGGAGCATGCTGTATTCTTACCTTTGAAATTCAAAGGATTTTTAATAATTTTACTTGAGCTGTTTTCTGCTGATAAATGTAGCTTGATCATGTTTGATGTGTCTTAACTGTGCAGTAAACTCTGATACAAAGAAGGATTATCAAGTATCTCAAACTGCAATATAGTGTGTTTCTTTTTGGAGAGAAATCCCCCATTTCTGCTTTATGATCAAAAGGTAAATATAATTTTATTTCTACTCAAATGGCCATCTTTTTTACTGTATATACAGTAGTTTTACTAACATATGAATATCTGATATATAGAGGCTGAAAGAAAAAAAGCAAAAATAATGTTTCTTTTACTTCTTACAGTATGTGTTTTAATTCCTATAGTTTTATTTTCTCTTGCTTGCCACAAAAAAATCTTTCAGGAACACCAGATCATTTGCAGAGGATTATAGAAAGGGTTCAACCAGGCACCAGCAAAGGAAGAAAGACAAACATTTTAAAAGACCCATCCTCATACTGATAACACAGTGAACAATTCTGCCTTTTCCTCTAATCCTTCCTGCACTGTATCTTCACTACCAGAATAACACTGAACTGCAAATCAGGTCCTAGAGGCCTGGGGGGGTCACTAGCCCAAATAAAACACAACTTTAGCTACAAGTAGGGATGAAAACCTTCCCCTGGATTTTTGTCTGCCTTCACAGGTGAGCAATCTGTGGCAGCTGGAGGCTGGTATAAGTCACCAGGGATGACAAAGTAGCTTCAGAGTAGTTAAGAGCATGTTACTCCTCAGAATTCATCAGAACCCACCAAGCCACCAGAAAAAATGCCAACAGCTTTACTGCAGTGGAAGATCTAGCCCCGAAAGTGCGAGATATAGTATGTGAAAAGGCCAAATGAATACAGTATTTAAGACCAAAAAAAACTTGAGAAAGTTCTTGTTTAGGAGAAGGGTTCTGTGCAGAGTCGTGAGACAGAAGTCTTCCATATTCTTTGTGGACAAGCAGAGTGTGGATAATGATAACAAAGTAGTCTCCCACACTGCATCGTTGAAATGCCTCTTCCTGAACTGGAAGGACAACAGTGCAGGCTCTGGAAAAGTCAGATCCTGTCCTCCCTGGCTATAAGTCCTGACTCCTGCCCAGTCACATATTTAGAACCAGCAGCCCTTTGGAAAGTAAGTGTGACTCCATTCTTGCTGATTTATTTCTGTGGTCTGGAAGAGATCAAGTCAATTACAACCAGCAGAAAGACACCATCGTACATTCACTGTCACTGACTGGAGGTGCTTTCAGACCATCAGGAGCACTGACCATCCTGCAGAGGCACACCACGTTGCCACTCACAACTGCATACAGCCTCTGTGCTTAACTCCAGATCGGTCCAGCAATACAACACAAAACCTATCACAGTGTAGACTTCTCTCCTGCACAATATCTATCAGGCATTAATTCTGTGGCAATAGCTCTTTTGCAGCACCCAAAAATTATAAAGAAGCTAAAGCTCAGATGAAAATTGTTCTCTAAGGATAAATCCCTGAATTTCAGATTATGGCTTTTTTAATGCAAGATTTCTTCCAGAATTGCCACTTATTTAGATAATAAAGGCAGTGTGAGAATGGAGACACACATTATGATGTAATCATGCATAATTTTCATAGATTTTCAAGAGGCCTTTAGACAGAAGTAATATCTATCTTCTAGTGATTATTAGAATCAGCTAAAAGTTTGCACATTTGCTACTAGCCAAACCACCCTAATTCCACAATCAGGTACTGATTAAGTATTATGATGAAACCCTGTACTTCGGATCTTCACTTTCATCACTGCTACACAGACAAGAACACACAGGCGAGGAAGCTCAGCTCCACTCTTTAATAGCTGTTGCATAGAAGGACAAATTTCCAGAACTGGAAACATAGAAGAGAAAAGTGGTATTTGCGTGAGAAAGACTTTCACAAAGAAAGATCAATCCCCCCTTCACTGACTGAAGAGAAAATTAATTACTGCAGTTGGCAGAGGATAAATGATTCCAATTTACAGAGTTGTGTAATTATAGCAGCTGCAGAGCCGAAGACTGGATGCTAACTTTGAACCTCCACCCCAACATGACATTTCTACTTGCATTTAGTTCTGCCACTTGTGAGCATGTTGAAAGTTCTCTCACTGTGTCTTCATAATTATATGTTGGTTCAAAAATAATCATTGGCTCCATTGCATAGGCGAAACCTTATCATCTGGTTAGCAAAAGGTATGTTGTATCGTCTTTGAAGTGCTGAAATCCCCACAGTGGAAAATTTATTAGGGGAAAGTGATGTTATGGCAACACAATTAATTCTGCCACAACATGCAGAATTAACTACACTGTTAAGAATTAAGGATTCAAAGAAGAGTTCAAAGGAAGAAAAATACTGTATGTCAAATCATAAAGTATAACCTTTGCATAAGGTCTAACAACACCAAATTGTAAAGAGGCATCTCAGTGAGACACCTAGCTTAAAAATAAAGGGAAAGAAATGGTTAAGTAGATGGAGAAACATCTTTAGTGTTTTACTTGTTTTTCTCATGGGAGGTTGTCAGTTATGCTTGTATAGAGAATTCTGTTCTCTTTTTGAAGCCAAGAGGAAAGTTTTTAATCTCATCTTTAACTTTAATCCTTTAAAATATGTAAGAGATTTAGACATGAACAGGGTAAATTTGGCAGAAGATCCTAGCTATGGAAGTAAGGTAATTTCTTTCAACTACTGATTGCCAAGGGAGTTCAAAGCCTGCCACCTAAACTATCTATCAATTCCAGCTACAAGCTGCAATCTACTGATTTTTTACATTTCTTTCTATTGATCAAAAATACTTAGAAAAGTCACCAGCTATGAGTGAGTGAAACAATGTGATTATTACAGACAGGGATGAGGGCTCTCTAGTGCTGCTGCTTTTTTCAGAACAAATGAAGAATGAAAGACATTTTCTCAAGCAATATGCACAATAGCATCTGTTGTGACTGTAGTTATTTTATGCACCAACAAGAAAGGAGCTAGTCCACAAGAACAATTTCAGAAAGTATTAGAAAACTGGCAACTGAGTCAAACATTTTGCTTTTAACACAAGGAGATTTTGGGCTTTAACAGATAGTTTTGTCCCATCTAAAGGTCACATAAGCCTCATGTACAAGGCAACCTGATTTCATTCCATTGCTGGAATGGAGGTGTAGAAGCCACAGTGTGATTTTTTCCCCCTAAAGTATCTGTACAGCCATACATACACTGAAAACCCCTGCCATACACAACATTTAGGCTATTGCAGTTGAACTGCAATTTGAGGTCAAATCCCATATTATCCTCTGTGTTCCTGTTCTACTGAGTACTTCCTAATGGCAGTAAAAAACATACCAGGTTTTTTGGATTTTGATTTCCAAAGGGCTACAGCAAAGCTGGAAATAAAGAAGACATTTATGTGGAAAATTGGCACAAAGTAACAACATACCTTGACTAAGGTTACACAGAAAGTCCTGGAAAAGTTGAACATTGAGCCAAACAGCTGAAACCTCCCTCTTCTGGCTATGGTCAGCCTCTGGTTTTAATTACCTGGGTACAAATCTACCAGCTATAAGGAGCTAACAGATTTACACCTCTCTATTTAAACCACTCTTATTTATTAGGCAAATTTGCAGTTTTCAGTGCCATTGCATTAACAAACCTAGAAGACAGCTGAGGCCTGTTTTAAAAAGAACTGATTCAAAATGACTGGAGATCTCAGGTTTGGCCCTGTGCAACTTCAGTACAACAGATGAAGCAATTATATAATCAGATAGGCTTGGCCTTGTCTCCTCTTTGATCAATTCAACATGTGCCAAATCCATGTCATATGAATGAAAAATCTAATCCAGAACAAAATGACTATGTCATAGGAACAAAAAACTAATCCAAGAGGGCTCACATCTGTTCTCAGTCACATCAGACCCAGGACAAGCTGAAATGCCATTGAACTTGATGCATTTTATACCAGTACTAATAAGATTAGGATTTAACTTCCTCTCCCCTCTCTTAAATAATGTACAGAGTCAGCATAATTAAAAATCAATATGGAAGAAAATAAACTGCCGCAGTACTCAGTGCAGATCTAATAATCTTTAAAATACCACAGAAAAATTTGTTTATTTTGAATCTAATTTGTATAAGGTCCAATTGTACAGATGAAACACTTAATTAATATACCTCAAACACTTACTGCAAAACTTTTTAAAAACATCACCAGCAAGATCATGAGCACCACTCATAGGTATAAGATATGCTTGATGAAACATTCTGGAAATCTTGAGCAAGCATTTGGTATATTTGTACAAGCTGTACACTTAGGTTAAAATTATGTAACTGTACTAACCTAAGATATAGGAATCCGTATAATTGGAAAACTCCCAGAGAATTCAGTAAAGATGTTGCCTGAATAAGGTATTCAGAATCTGCCAGAGATAGGGAGGAGTTAGTGTTACCAGAGTTCTGTCAGGAGCCAGTCCAAATCTGTGCAAAGTCAGTTCAGACAGCTCTGGAACACCCCTCTTATAAACATTTTTATCCTTTTAACATAAAGATAGAGAGAATTTTCAAAAACCACTTTTTACTTAGCCTATGATTTTTCCTCAAGCTTTCTTCCACATCACTGCCAGCATTCTGTAGCTGGATTTTGCTTACCTTCCTATTACTATGATTGTTGCCATGGAAATTATAGCTATCTCACAAATAGAAATTTATGCCTTTGTGGAAGAAACAATAATCTAACCCAAGAAAGCACAAATATCCCAAATTGAAAACTGCAAAAAAATAACAAAGCTTGCTGTGAAAACTTTGCTAATGTTGAATTTGGAATCAGAAAGAAGCTTGAGTATATTTGCAATTTCAGGCTGTTGAAATGTCCTTGTGTGCATGAAGAACACATTGGGTGCATCGAGGTTCTAGCTATAAGCTTACTACCTCTTACTGTATTTAGTCAGAAAATACAAATAGATCTATACTAACTGGGCAGATTTAAGAATTTAAATGTGAATAGAAAGCAGTATCCCAGAAATGTGTTCCTTTTGAAATATATATTAGGTGTAAGAATGAGAGTAGGCAGACACTTGTAGCACCCTTCTTAGCAGTTTATCTTCTCATGTTTCCTGTATATCTACAAGACAGGAGATTCCTTCAGAAGGCACTTTCTAGAGACTCAAGAGAATTCTCACAGCACTTGAACTAGAGTCATCTTCTGATCTTCTGGAAGAGAACTGGGCTTTTTACTTATTTTACTTTTTCTGTTTGCTGTTTTTGCATGTGCTTTCTACAAATGCTGCTGAAATCTATTGTGGCCATATCTGCAATGACAGTAACAGCAATTTTGAATGGTTATTGATCTACTAATTTTTCCTTTTAGTAACCTATAATAACATGAAGGTCATCTGTGTGAACTCTTAAACCCCACTTGATGTGATTATTTCATTTATGCTATTCTTCCTACATTTATTCTTTCTGATTTTCTATTTCTATGATAATTCTTTGTAAATTCAATTATTTATTAATTTTCTGCACATAGTTTTCTGGATCTTTACACTACAGTGCTAGTGAAATCTAGACAAAAAGTTCAGAACCACATGACTTCAGATAGACAAAAGATTCTATTTTTTTTTCAATAACATGCCACTCATGCTGCTTTCCTGTGAGAATACTTTTCAGGTGAAAAAAATTTCATAAAAAAGAGCATGCACCAGAAAATTAAGACTACTGAGAGGATCTCTAGCTGCCAAGTTCAAGAAGTGCTAGAATTCACAACTTCCTGACAAAGACTACTGTTTATTTTATTCTCTGAAGCCATCACTCTGCAGAAAGACCACAGATGTCTGAATTTCCCTAGTTTTCCTGCAGTTCCTTGTAATTCGAAAGATTAGGCCCCTAAATTCCTTTGTCCTTCATCAGAAATGAGAACTGGATGTGGTTAACATATAATAAGGATGCTTCATCTTTGTGAAACTGGAAAACATCATTCCTCCTGTCCCTCCACATTATCCTGAAATATGACCTCAATGTAATAGATTTCATTGAGGGAAATGTATTCCTCCTCCTTTGTTTTCTTTGCCTTCCTTTTTTTTCATTCCCAAACCAGGAAAGAGAGGGGGGGAAAGTCAGAGGAAAAATCAGAGAAAAAAAGCAAGTTGAAAATCAGAAAGGTGCATATTATGAGCGCAAAAATTATCCTATTACAAACCTCAAAATAGCGAACAACCCCAAAAATAAAGCTTTCTGGTCCATTTAATTGCTTGTATTGTTGCCATTTTCTCAGTTACACTAATTCAGCTGACCAGCATTTCATCCACATAAATGTTTCCAGAAAACTTAAGAATAGCAAAGGCTTGCCCAAATTATTATTATTGTTGTTGTTG
>VWZS01005298.1:326352-371985 GCA_013397075.1 Rhabdornis inornatus | reverse complement strand
TAGGGTGAACTGCCTATGGTACTCTGCCTGTCTCTGTAACTTCATGTATGTATACAAANGATCCGTGAGCAGCGTCTCCCCTCTGCCCTTCCCATCTGGGACACAGACGCCATTCACCGCAGCATCCCTCCAGCCACGTGGGATCACCGCATCTCCTCCCTGCTCACCAGGAGCTGGCAGGCAGCGCCAGAACGGTAACTGCACCTCAGAGGAAAGGTGTCCACAACCGGGAGAACTGTCCACTGGACTTTCTGCTCTGTTGCTGCTGATCTCACAGTTATTGTTGTGTTTGGTTTCTCTTGTTACATATACATATATATCAGTAAAGGACTGTTATTCCTACCGCTATATCTTCGCCTGAGTCCTTTAATTTCAAAATCATAGTAAAGTGAATGGGGGGGTTATATTCTCCTTTTCAAAAAGATGCCCCTGTCTCTTTTAACAAACACCTCTCTTTCAAACCAAGACAGCATCCCATTCAAAAATCTAAAGTTTGGGTCAGTGATGGTGTGATTTTGTTCTTGTGGTTACCTTATACTTAAATGTCCAGAGACAGAAAATCCATTGCCTTCTAGACAGAAGGACAGAGACACAACAGGCACATGGTACTGAGACATGGAACAGGCACTGTCCCATCTCTGAGGGAAGGCAGAGACTTTGAAAGTAAACAAATTGACCCTTCGTGAGGCCTGCACATAAGGACAGTTTGCATTTCCTTCAGGAAAAAATCCCTCATTTTCTGTCCTCATTTAGCAATTAGCTTTTTTATTGGTAAAAGTTTTTTTAGCAGTAGATAATTAAGTGGAATACTCTTACAGAAGAATAACCTATACCTTCCTACCCAGGCATTACAGATCCTATATGCCTTTTCAATATGATAGATAATCAAACATTGTAAGTAGCCAAGAACAATTTACAATGCTAATTAAGAGGCAAAACTAAAGTAAGTAATTTGATACCAGAGCAAAGGCGCTACAAAGAGTCTTAATATGAACATACCCCTAGGAAAAATTGCTCAGCACTTCACTAGGATCTGTCAAACTCCTCAGTTAATAGCTCATCATTTGTTGTGTCTTGTCCATTGTGCAGCTTTCTTCCTTCACATTTGCAGCAAAATGTGAAAGAGGAGGCAGGGTTTTAAAGTGAAATACCAAAACCTTTGAGTATTTGTCTGCCTTGGGTTTCAGATGGGAGCTGTTTCTCTGTTGATAGGGATGTTTCTGCTTCTCCTCTTTCTCCCCCTTTCACCTCAGACTGACATGAAAATTAGTGGTCAAACTCTCAGAGACAGTGAGTAGCACAGTTGCTCAGTGCTCTCAAAGAAGGCATAGTGCTTGACCTGTCTGGCACAGGCAGCTTCTTCTACCAAGCACAGACTCAAATCGAAGTTGCCTGGGGAAGAAAGCACATTGGGAAGAAAATACTTTCTTGTCAAGGCATTGATTGCCCTATTCAACTCCCACACTTGTTCCCTGACTTGTAAAATGGGTGTTATACAACTACAGGCTTCCAGTCTGGAAGTGCCTGAATGAGCTGCTGCTGAGATTCTTTGCTTGAAAGGCACAAACAACAATCATTATTGAACTATTGCTATCCACAGACCCTTCCTTCACCAAGAAGTTAAGAGTTAAGCAAGGGCAAGGATGAGCTGGCAGGCTATTAGCAGCTAGCAGCTAGCTAGCAGCTAGCTAGCAAGAACAAGTAACAAAAGCAGTAGCTTTGCTCTTCAGGGTAAACAAAACTTCAGGTGACACCTCTTGAACCAGCAGGTTGCCTGGCAAGAGCTGCTAGAGTGCCACCATTTGACATCTCACCAGGCCAACAGCTCATGTGTGATATTGATGAAGGAGGCTGCATGGGAGCTGCGTCCTTGCCTTGACTTCAGCCAACAAGCTGCTCAAGAATTTTGCCAGGGGCACTGCAATTCAGTCTGTTGAACTGGCTACAATCCCTGCCTCTAAACCAGCTTCCAAGATGACCTTGATCAGTCACTCAGTTTCTGCATGCCTTTTGGTTCACATATTGCTTACTTGAGCTTGAATTGTGAAGTCTTTGCTACACCATTTTTAGGCCTGAAGCAGTTTGTGCTGGGACAGTAATAATAAAATTCATATTTCAGCCTGGACAAGACCTCTAAGCTTGAACATTTCTGTTTGTTAGTTGTAGGGTATGTCTACACTGCATGCACTTTGCAGGGTATCTCAGAGTCCTGATTTCCTCATTGTCCAAAGCATGAGCACAGCTGCTTCTCTCCATGGCACACACCTCTTTGGACTGTCTGGGTCCCCAGTTTAAACATTACATAAAGTAATATATCAAATTACATAAAGCTACTTTTCGGGGAGTAACTGGTGAAGCTTCAAAGATCCACCAAAAGCCAAACTTGCTGCATTTAAAACAGGAAAACCCAGCTCTCATTTTCAGCTAAAATTGTTGCATTTCACCATTTACTTAAGCATAAGCATGTAAGACAATATCAATTCTGATACTACAACCTAAAATTTTTTAAGGTGCCAGTTAAAAAAACAGCAAAACAAGTAGGAGAACTCTATTTTTAAATATTTCTTTCCCTTTTGTGGTGGGTTTAGGGATAATTGATTGCTAAGTGATCCCTCCTTGTCTTTGTCTTGGCATACAAGATTTTTTATTTTATTTTCCCCTTCTGTCCTCTTGAGATGGAAGAATGACAGAGTGTCTTTGTGGCCATCCAACAGCCAGACAAGTCTAACTGCCCACATCTCCAATTTTATTTCTTCACAAAACCATTAATGATTATTTGATTGATTTTTCAATCTATCCATAAATGTTCAAGTTCATTCACAGTCAATCGGTTTCAGTGTTACAACTTAACTAAAGAAACAGCATTAGTACAAAATAATGCTGCTTCTGCTGAACTTATTCCTTTAAAGGATCATAAATTCTATGATAGGAATATTAACTGATTAAAAATGGAATATAGCTAAGTTGACCTAAGAAAGCTAACAGTATTCACATATATTATATAATACTTAATTAGTCCCCTTCCACCACAGTGACTTCAGGGATATGCGGTCTGTTAAATGCACATTTAAACTTACTGTGGGCTGTCAGTGGTCCTGTATCTGTACAGAAGCCATTCCTGCTGCATGTCCTACAGACATGCAACAGAATACACAAATGAAGATCAAAACCAAATGGAAATCAATGACATTATCAAGGTATGCAGCTTCTGTAAGCAAGCTGATGTACCTGGTATTACATGCAAGTTTTGCTTGACTAAATAAGTTTGTATAGAGCTGGTGAGAGCCAATAATTTCTGTATTTTATCCCTCATAAATCCCATATTGTCAAGCTGACCTTTCCAACACGGTAACAAGCACAACGTTATGCATAGAATTAAGCAGAACTAATGACACCTTGATACATTCTGCAGTGCAGCTACACAGGACAGAGTTATTGGCAGAAGGTCTGGCCTGGGGAGCAAACTGCCTACCGCTCGAGAAGGAAATTAGAAAAGCCTGTTGAACAGAAAAGATTATTTCAGCGTACAGCTTCATAAAGCAGAGCAGTAAAAATGTAAGTTACATCCCCATCTGAGGAACAGCCCTCAGTGTTCTAAAATTTCTTTCTGATGGTCTGTATCCCATGTAAAAGGGCAGTTCCTGAAGAGCAAGACTTAGAGAACTGTCCAGGTCTATGCCAAGACACAGACAGGTACAACCCTCCTTTAGCCCTCCCTGTTTGCCAAAGGCCCACAGCATTCTCTGGCATGATTCTTGATATAGACAAGACCACAACAACTGCCAGCCTCTGCATTTGAGATTTCATACAAAGATTTTTCTCATAGTGAAATTTGAGAATCCAACACTCATGGTGCAATCCAGTTATCATTGTCATGAAGGGAGACAGAGATCTCAGTGTTGGATGGTAAGCCAAGGACACAGTTGCCTGGAGTTTATAAGAGCAGATCTGACATACTTTCACTCCCTTGTCCCATGAGACAGATAATCCTTACACATGGATACAGACAGTCCCCATACATTATACAGTAAAAAAACAAGGTTCTTTAAAGAAACAGAACTCTTCTTATTGCCACTTCCCATTGTCCAACTAAAGAATTGATTGCTCTGATTTCAGAACTATCTGAAGATGTGACTAACATCTCATCCTCTCTGTGAACAAGAAAAACTCCCTGATTGCTACACTTTTGAAGTTGGTACTGTACCTTTCAGAAGTTTTAGTTTCGATTAATTCATATTTATTTCAAGAGCTCTATGTGAGTTCTTGAATTAAAAGAAAATTATTTCAAAATTGAAAGAAAATTATTTCAAAATTGCACCAATGACATTACTGTAAGACTGAAGACTCAGAGAAAATGTTTGTGGAGATTCAAATGTTTCTTTCAGGGCTCAGAGAACCAGATAAGATGGCTCTGAGCCAGACAAGTTCTAAATAAGCCTTGAGTAAAAATTCATTCTGGTCATAATTTAAGATCACTATAGCAACACAATCACACTTGCCAAGCATGCAACATTATAAAATTACAACAGACTTTGAAAAAAGAATAAAATATCTTTTCTAGTCATTTTTTAAAATAGATTTAAAACTGTATTATGAAGGTGGCAACAGTTGTTCAGGATCGAGATCTTGTTTTATTCTGGATGGTTAAGTAAAAGCTATCTCATATGCTTATTAATTTTACAGCAGGTATCTCCTGGAATATGGAACCAGAGTCTTCTAAGAGATCCATAAAATTTTACATCTCAGAAACAGATGGTACAGTAAAAGGAGAATTAAATGAATGATGCAAGGAGTCCGTGGAAAGTCTGCTGTGTAGTGGGAGAGAAGACTGAGAAGTAAGGTGTGCTAAGGTACATCCTTCCCCACACACTTTCAGCCATTTGTGCTCAGAGGGAAGGTATACATTTTGCACAAGAGCAGAAATTACACATTTGCTCTAAATTTAGCACAGTTCATCTCAATACAGAGCTGATACACCAGATAGAGCAGCAACCTTGACCTCTGCTCTGTGATGTACACCACCCAATACCTGCCCTACAAATTTAACTGCTCAGCTCATTTCTTCCCTGTAATTTAAGCACAGATGAGTTCCTGGAGAAAGAACTACAAACAGTTCAGCCATGTCCTTATTTTTTTGACAGCAGCAAAGATCCATGTTCCTCAGTGGGAGCACAGTTAGGAGGATCCCATGCATACAAGGCAGTGCAGACTTCATGTTAAATGTAGTACCCTAACTGGGGCTGGCACACTCAACTTCCTTGCACAGGAATTCTACTGGTTTTGTGTAACAGCCTTGCTGCAGCCTTGCAGGCATCTATATCCACTAAACACATCTCCCTGGCCTGCTGCCAAACCCAAGGATAATCTGGAACCAACGTCAGATTTGAGAAAATTCTGCAAACTCAACCATGTCTGCAATCAGGATTTAAAGGTGTACAGGTACATACTTGTATTTACAGAAATTTTGGAGATTTCTTAATCTGGGATGCTCAGATGAAGAGGAGGGGGTCCCAAGTTCTCTTCTCTTCTCTTCTCTTCAAAAAATTCGCTCCCTGACAGCCACAGAACAGCATAAAACAGCCAGGTAATTTTGTACACAGTACAAAATGTACCTTCCACTGCACAATTCATACCTTCCATCCCATTTTCTCTGCCACATCAATGACACGGTGCATACAACAGTCTATGGCAGCTCTCAGACCAGCCTTCCTCTCATAGAATAAGGGGAAAGGCTGGATAAGGCACAGATTACTGTTTGCAATGTCGCTTGCTCCTGCAGGACAGTGAAGTGGGGGAAGTGACTTAGGAAAGCTGCAGATAATATGCAGGAAGCCTTCCACCATGTTTTCAGCATCACTTCTAAGAAAGGGAGAAATGAAAATGCCTCTTCCTCCCATCCCACTGATGGCTTGTAGCAACAGACATACCTGGATTTTAAGAGAAGCCAGGGAGGCAAAAAGAAGCCATTTTCCCAGTTCTGAAATAAAGACAGCACTCTCCCAGCTCAGGAGGAAGAGGACACTGGTAATGTGTTTGTAGATCCAATGTCTCTCCTACAGCAAAGTTTATCCCTTCTGTCAATATCCCAAAAGTTAGAGACATGCAGGTGCTACAATGACCCTGAATGGATATTTTAGCTGGGTCAGCTATGATACCACAGATTGTTGTAAGGGATATCAGCAAGCCTCCTTCAGCAGAATGAGAGTTAAAGGATCTGTAAACTATGCTTCTAGCAAAAATCAGAGTCATCTCCTCCGTTAATGGCCCTGTTGCATTTGTGACATCAAGACTGTGCTTTCTCAGGAACCAATTCTGGCACACACATACCTGGACCAGAACAAAACCGTGGATTCTGCTGATGTCTCCTCTGGTTGATGTTATCACATCCTTTAAGCCTGCAAATTCTCTGGAGGACCCAGTGATATGGACATGGCAGGTGGATAACAGTAGTAATCTACCATCTCCTTCCAGCATTTTATGTGCTTGCATGTACAACCTATATTTGAAACCAGCTCATTGTTACTCTGCAGTGGCCAGAGACCTATTTCAGGCCTGATAGTTTTCTCCAGCCTCAGGGCCAGCAGCTTTTTTCATTTTGGCATAGCCTGTTGATCTCAGCATGTCAGCAGCTCACTGCGGTGTTTTGCAGAGCACAGGCACATCAAGTGTCACACACAGGCAGCAGGGTGGCACGGAAAGCAGGCCCACACAGGGCAAGAGTGGAGACAATGGTTCCTGTGGACAAAGCCCTCTTCTCCTACCTGCAAAAGCCTGGACTCTCTGTTCTGTTTCTCCAGTAAGGACTCAATCTTTTTACAGCCTTTCTAGCAAAGGAACCACAAAACAGCATCCTGTAGCTCCACTGGTGATGGCCTATCTAGCCTGGTAACCATCCTCTAGTGAGCTCTGGATTTCATGGAAAATATGGAGCTCAACAGCAGACACAAATCCATGCATAGAGCTATTCAAAGTTGGACTACAGACCACCTGAAAATTAAAGTCACTGCAAAGAGAGGACTGGCAGGTTACACTCTGCAATTACAGAACAAAAGAGCCACTGCATTTTATTGATCAAGGCTGTGTCAATAGGGGTTGATGGAAGTTGTTTACTCTTTCAGTCTCTAAGGCTGTCACAAGTTACAAAGTTTGAGAAAAGCTTTTTACTCTGTTGTTCAGCACTGGCATTAACTAAAGTGTTGGTTTTGTCAAGGAATTATGTACCAGTATGTATGTCTTTTTCATCACCACTGCTTTGTGAAGTGCTAAAAGAAGTAGGCTTTTTCTGTTGCTATTAAATGTGTTATTTTTCTGTCAAATTACTTTTTAGATTCATGATTCAGGCGTAATTTTGATGACACAATGATGGTCCGTTTTGAACTTCATGTACCGTTCTTCTCAACACAACTATAATTCTACTAAATCAAGTACAAAGTGATTATTCTACAAATAACAAGAGATATCCTAGACGAAAATTGCTCTTCAATACAAAATATTTTTTTTATTTGCAGAAAGGAAAAACTGTTAAATATTTATTCATTTTTTTTAATATTGCATTATTTTCAGTGCAATGTTGAGAGTACCAATGACCCTGTAGAGCATGATTAACTCTATTAAAGCATATTAATGTCATTGCAGAAATCTTGGTTAATCAGTTCCCAGAAAAAAATTTCCTTTAGTGAAAATATTTTAATAAACACAATTTTTAACACACAGAAATGGCTCTTGCTACTTTCAGTAATGGTTTATGTCTAAATGGTGTTTGTGGACAGTTACACATCATTGAGTGGCTTGTGGGCTTGTCCTGAGATGTTTAGAAGGGAGCTGGTTTGTACATTAAGTGAGGATAGCCAAGCAGAGTTGAAAGGAGCAGCTCACCTTCAAATGTGTTTTTCAAGCCAGAGCTATACCTCTGACCATGCCTCTAGCCCAAAGGTTTGGCTCATTAACTTCTTTTCTTGTAAGGCAAGGATCAGATCTCCCTCACCAGGAAGGATAAGCTGGCATTCAGATGCACATGCTGCACAGAGTCCTGGTAGTGTGCCCTCACAGCAGTCTTATGCTTTCCTGGAAAGATCTTCAGTGCAAAGGGGACAAATCACTGGTCAGCAGTCAGTCAGCTTCCAACTGGGTGCAGGCTTCAGCTGCTAAATGACCCTCAGCTTTATCCTGCCTGCCCCAATAGAAGTCTATTGACCATGAGATCACAAGTCAGGTAAATGTCTGTGCAGGAGGGATGTGACACAAGCCTGCTGCAGCCAAGAACAAAACTTCAGCAAGGAGAACAACCCCTGAATTACCTTCCCTACTGAGTGATGCATTGCTAGGACCAGCCACAACATGGCCTCTGTCCTACTTCCTCGTAGCAAACAGAGCAAGTCAGAAAATCCTACCTGGCACATCACAGTGGCCACAGATGAGGATGCACATGCTTCTATTGTACCTTCAGGGCAACAAAACAGAAGTTAGTTGTGGACATCCCACTGAGTCAATTCTCCAGTAATAGAGAGTGCACAAAGGTTTATTTTCTGGTGCTGAGGAAAGGAGCACAAAACTGATTATGTTGTGCTCTGGGAAGTGGTAACATGGTAGACATGAACAGTTCTACTCCATTGACCTCAGACACACAAAAGTAGACATCTTTGCAGTGACATTAATTTTCAGGTGGCTCATTGGCTTGCTGAATCCAAAGAAGAAGATATATCAGAAGAATTTTTTTAAAAGGCAGAAGCCTGATCTTTAAAATAAGTTTTTCCACAAGCTGTGGAGTCTCTCTGCATAAGAAGAGCATAAACTGTCCTCCCCTGCAGTCTGTTTTAGACTAGGTACAGTTTCACACAGGAAAATTGCTCTACAGAGTTGAACAACATACCCACTTTAGCTTGTTGCATGCTTTAAATACAGAAAACACTCTAAACACCATTAAAACCAGGCTTTATTTGCCAAGTCAGAGTTTCTTTAACAGAGATTGTGATGGACAATGAAATCCCAGAAAGTTCAAGCTGACCATCTAAATTCTGTACTACTTTAAATCTTACACATATTACCCAGGGAAAACAAAAAAAAAGGCTTTTGGAGACATAAGTTACTCAGTTATTGTTCAACTTTAATTCATTGTCAATTAACGCTTTTTTTCTTGGATTCATAATACAAATGGCAGGAGAAACGCAGAACCTATCCACAGCAGAAGTTTTCAAATCCTTTACTACAGTCCTGCGAAAAGCAAGCTGTTAATAATATAAAGTTTTAAATTAAAAAAAAAAAAGTTTTAAATCTCACCAGATGAAAATGTAGGTAGGTGTATTACAGTGTTTATAAGACTGAGGTTCTCCTTGTAAAGGGTATATGTTTCTTACAAGAATTCGTAACCATTTCCTCCAATATCTTAACAAAACTAAATTCTGTAATTGAGACAACCACTGTGGGATTGCATTGTTTGCTCTTCACAGGCAGAGAAAGGATTCCTGTTATTTCCAGCAGAATGTTAAAGAATTCCTTGTAAAGGTAATTGCAACGTGAGCAGAAGTAAAGTGGTTGGGAGGATCTGGGAATAAACTGACAGAGTCCACAGGTACCAAAGAGAGTGACTTGAACCTCAATTATGAGCAAAAATAGCGGACCAGTCAGGAGGAGAATTTCAAAGACACAATCAATAGTGAGTCTGGAGTTTTAGACTGTATTGATTTTTTTATACATTCAAAATTTGCCCTTGCAAAGCAGGCTGTCTAGCCTATGGGAGAACTGAGGAACAGGTGGGTCTTCATCCTGCCCGTCTTTTCTCATCGTGGTGACCCAGCAATAAACTCCAAAGTTGTCTATTCATACCAAGGTCTCAGAAGAAGCTATAATTGCTGACCCAGGAATCAACACTTTCAAACTTACTGCTTCGATCATCTCCAGGTACCTATTGACCACATTTTGGAAACACAGTACTAGAAGTTCTTGAAGTGATTTAGTTGGAAACCTGAATCTGTTTTCCTGATCTCTCTACTACAGTTACCTGCTTGCACAGATATATCAACCAAATAGAGGACGTGACTTCAGTGTCCTTCTCAAGACCAGTCAAGGCAGCTGGATTTTGTACCATCCAATTACAGACAGTAAGGTTTCTTAGAGGTTGCTCAATTCTTCTCATTTTGATGGAACATTCCAATCAGGATTTGCAGGCACTTCTTCAAAAATTCTTTCTTGAAATCTAGTACATTTATTGGAAAAAAAAAGGCATTTTCACACACACGTTACCTCTGAAATTTCTTCTTTGAACTGGTCCATTTACATGAGCACACTAGTTAGCAGTAAACAAAATATATCAAAAGGAAACTTGAGGTTCTTATTCACCAACAGTTTGAGGATTACTTTTTAATTGCTGCTTCAGCTGGGCTGGAGACCAGCTGTAAACTAAATAGAGGACTAGCCAGAGCTCTAGGAGAGAAAAATGCCATGGACCTTAGTTTCAGGCATATAGAGGCATTTGCAGCCTGCAAAAATAGGCAGTTCTCAGCTACACTACCCTAGGAACAAGGGCAGAGGGCAAGGGCATAAGGCCCCATCTGCACATTGTGCTCTACTCTGATGCTGCCCCATCAGGTAAAATTAGCCTGGGATGCTCTACCATCTCCCAACATTTAATCAAGATTATAAACCCTTATTATAAACCCTTATTTCTTGGTGAATATGCCTCAGATGTAGTCTCCAGCTTTGATCTTCTCTTAGGCTGAGATGGAAAGCGAGAACCAAACTTCTTGCAGAACTCAAGATTGACATTTTGAATAAGACATTGGCAAGAAAGGAGACTTTTTCCTTCATCTCCTGCTCTCCCTTTCATCTACTCCCTTGACTCATCACCTATTACTAGGAGTATGTTGTATTTACATTTTCTCACTTGGAGGGAAGTAAAAAATATGTAAGTTTAAACTTCCTCATGGATTTGGCTGCTCATCATAAGAACGCTGCTATGTTTTCATTGCTGTCCAACAAATACTTTATGCTTTTCTAACCTAGCAAGCAGATTTCCAGAACACGCTGTAGGCAACGCTAGTCCATTTTGCAAAGCTGTGAAACATCTGGCACGGCTGTAACATGTTGGCAGTGCTATCCATGCTGCTCAGCTCTCAATGAAGCTTTTTTTTTTTTCCTCTGTGTGCCAAATTGGAGTTGCTGTGAGCTTTGGGAAGACTGAAGCTTTCCCTAGGAGGTCATGAAATGAGTCAACAGGCCTGAATTAATCCTCGTATTACATGGATCACATGTTTAGTAGTCTTACTGAATACATTTTCATATCCAGAAAAAAGAGTAAGGATAACATTTTGGTGATTCTATTAGACATAGAAGTGATTTTGCTTGGATTCAGTCTTACCTGTAGTCCTGCCTTCTTCCTGGATAGATCCCACTCCTCCCTGGCAGAAAGAATACATAAAAATTAATCTCTGTGATACATCTGAAGACATACGCTTCTGTCATGTCTGAGGCACTTAGCCTCTTACGATCTTATGATCCCTGTGCTTCACACAGCCAGACCACACACAAACAACACTGTGGTTTCTCACTTGCATTCCAAGTTTCTGCATCAACTGAGAGCTAAGGATACCAGCAGCAACATCCAGTCACAGAACAGGAGAAAGTATGAGACTTGGCAAAGCATTTAGAGATGGTGTCTTCTTGGTTTCCTGTGACAGTGTCACTGTTTGGTGTCAGAAAAAAAGGCCGTTTTTCAGGCCTCTTGGGAGCCTACCTAATCTTTCCCACAGCTCAAAGCCTGAAAACATAAAAGCAGCCCAGGCTTTCAGCAACATGACGGGCCAAAAGATAGCAGCCTTGTCACCTTCAACAATGCCACACCTGAGAAAGATTTACAAAGGCAGCAAAAGCTTTGAGTAAGGCCAGCTCTGCAAAGAATAGCAGCAATTCATGAAGTCTTCTGCTCTTTCCAGTTCACCACCAAGCAGATCTTGGGCAGAGAGAGAACATATGACAAAAACAATTTCTTTAGGTATCATCTCTGATAATACTTGATCTTTTCAAGCCAGTAATGTCTGCTGCTACACAACTGAGTGCTGAATAACATAGGCTTAAAAAGGAGGAAAAGCCTAGGGACAAACATCATCACTGTCTTGTTCATTACAACCTGGTAGGGAAAAGTCTATCTTATTAATTCAGTGAGCTTCTTCTCCTTCATATTGCCCTGTTCTCTGTCACTAGTAACATACAGGCTTTTTCAGTGCTGCTGGAGTAGCCAAGACAGACAGGAGATGCGAGGAGGACCATGTGTCTTTTACTGTCTAATCAGTAAGACAAAAGTTAGGAACAGCACATGTCACCTGATTCCAACGGCCCTTACATCCTTGATTTGCTGTGACCTGTGACTTTGACTTTGTTTCTATTGTTTCATCAGACAAATGAATTAATTTCTCCCACTCTGGAAGAAGGGTTGGGATGTGGCAATGCGACTTCCTTGAGGAAAGGTTGTAGTTCAGACCTAGATTTTAAGTCAGCTCTGCATCCGCTACTTCTCGTGCTTCAGTAAGGTCACTGCCCTTAAACTGCACAGCACCCAGCCTCTCAGCCAGGCTCCAGACAAAGGAGCAAACCTCCCCAATACCAAGCACCAGGCATTTTATCCCACTCTTCCAGAGCCTTAGCTACATCCTAGGCCACAAAAATTAATCCGCAGTAAAGATTATGTCCCAGCATTCTGCTCTGCTTTACTGCCAATTTCCATCCAGGCAGTTTCCATTAACACCGATCTGCTGCCTGCACGGGTGCTTGCTGCCCATCCAACAAGCTTGGATACAAGCAGGCCAGCCTCCACTGTCAAACATGTGGCCAGGTTCTCCTCTGTTCACTCTGAGTCTGTTCACACCAGTACCAGGACAATGGCAGTCATAACCTGTGTGCTCCAAGTCACTCAACAGTGACTACCACACAGAAAATTACAGACTAAAAGCACAGTCTTTAGAAGTAAATCCTTTGGCTTTTCCCAAATGCTTCTCACCTGCTTCTTATCAGGCCCAAGCCTAAACCAACAACAGGCACTAAGACTGCTCCAGTCCTGCTATAAAGCTCTCTCCATACCATAGAGGTGCTTTTGGTGTTCGTAATATTTATTAGCTATCACCAGAGCACAACCTTTATGCATAGGACCCCAGCTAAAGGTGTAGTTACAACCATCTCTAAAAGGATTCTGCAGGTTTCCTTTGGTTCTCTCCCCTATCTTTAGATTTACTAACACACAGTTTCAGCCTTCATACCTTCATGTTAGCGTGTTCCTATGGAGTCAAAGCAAAGGAGGAAAATAGGTGTTAAACCATCCATACCCAGAGATTAGCTTAACTTGAATTCAGATGGTAAGCAATGACATTTTAAGCTGAAAAAAATTGATCCATGGGCATTTCCTAAATACATCACATCATTTTCTAGCTTAAGAAAATTGCATCAACACTTATTTGCAAGGTGTAGGAGACTGCTAACATGAACATGCTGTGAATTCAGTTGCCAAGACCAAGGAACAAATACAAGAAGATAGGTCTGCAAGTATGAAATTTAGTACAAGTATGTGTGGAATTTATGGACAGATCTCCTGCAACACAAAATCCTTTTACAAATTTGAGCTGGACTCACACTGTTGTTTGTGTTTTAAAACAGACTTTTCCAAAGCATTTTCTTAAACTTTAGTTTGTATTTAATCTTGAAAGGTACCCCTTTATTCCTGAAAAAAAATTTAAATAGCTACCATGGTCAATTCAGTCTGAATTTTTAACTCCCATTTTATTTATCAAAAAGTAAAATGTTTTGGAAATGTGAAACACTTACCTGGATTTGTCTCACCCAGCAATTCTGTTTCCATTTCCTCATCATTTTACTCAGCTGGAGCTTTCAATTTTCTTCTGTGGAGATAAAAGATCACCCTGCTTCCTGCAGCTACCTGTATTGACTTCGTTTGCTGGTAGGCAGAAAAACAAAGGGCAGTCAGAAAAACAGGTTCCCCCTCATCAATCTAACCACACAAGGCTTAGCTCCGTTTAATTCCAGAAAGGAATTATGTGTTTCTAACAATTGCGTAAATAACAGAAAGCTGCAAGGTGAGAGCTACATCCTCTGCACTGTTCTTGCAGGGATAATTCAGCAGGAAGTGGATATTCCCTGTATCATTTCTAGCAGGAAAAGGGGGCTCACTGGTAGAGCTCAGTGCAGATATGGAGCAATCCCCAGCTCATCCCTCAAACCACAAGGCTTTAATGTTGATGAGGATGAGGGCAGTCCTCATACTTCCTAAAACCTCAAGGGATAATGGCTTTTTGGAGTTAGTAAAGGAGAAGGATCTGCCTCCAACCACTGGGTGTAATAAATTAGTTAAATGTACAGTAAGGGGATTTAATGGAAGACTAGCTGTAAAAAAAAAGTCACACGGTTTTCTTAAGGAAAGAAGTATCTGAAGAAGGGGTAAATATTTGTCTTTTTGTATCTCTCTTCCTGTGTCTAGGTTTTTTTCTTACATAAACGAGCACTATGTACACAAAATACTTTCTGAATAATGTTTATAAACCACAACTGTGTCGAGATAGGGGAGGTAGAAATTACAAGATCAGTCTTCATGTCAGTCAGCATCACAGGTGCAGGCCTTTGCTTCTGATGGTGCACAGCACGACCAGCATCTGCTTATGAAAACTGCAGCTCTTCACCGGGTCACCTCTGAATGACATGTGGCATCAGAGCATCAAAGCAGCATTTGAACTGACTGGATTGTTTCCATTTTCCCATCCCTAGTCAGTGTTTCAGTGAAGGAGTTTGACACAGAGGCACACGTAGTAAATGACTAACAGGGTGTGAAGCAGTAGAAATACCCAGTAAGATAGGCTTCCTTCTGTGGTAAACTTCCTCATCTACCTTTAAAAAGGGGGACTGACTACCTTCAGTGCAGCTACAGGAGCGTGAAATAGCATTAATCTTTCCATGACTGATTTTCTTCATTCTCACGGCTGTTTTGCCATTATGGAACAGATAATGAGATTCTTTAAAAGGAACACATAGCATTAAAAAGAGTAAATTTGTTCTTGTGTCAATGGAAAACAGGGTAAAAGAACATTTCTTGTAGCATATTACTTTGCAGGTATTGAGTTGGGTTTATCCAAAATAAAACCATCTCGAAATGTTGCTTTAATTTCTTGAAATTATATTTTTTCCAAGTGGTTATAAGGAGAAACATGGCATTATATAAAACTGTATGAAATGTAGAGATTAAAAAATCTCTCCCACCAGAAAGTCAATTATTTGAAACGGTTCTCATCTTCTATAAATATAGTTAATTCATTTGCAGTGTTTTTTGCCTATAAATCTCAAAGAACATCTATAAGCATGAGACCCTATTCTTAGCCAGGTGACATTTGTCAACTCATTGAATGTAGTGCAATAACTTCACAGCAGAGTGACAGCTGCAGGAATTTACTAAATTGTCCATGTAAAGAGCAGTAAATACCTTATCATCTGCTCTCCTGATTGAGGCATCATAAGCACCTCTCTCTGGTAAGAAGTAATTCATCAAGATCTAAGTCATCAATAGAAAAAACACAGTACAAACATCTGAGTGCTGAGGAGCAGCCATCCTAATGTCTCTTAAAGCTTTACCTAAATGTTTTATACAGCAGAGGGCTCTCCCCATGAAATATGCCACATGAGTTTAGATGTTCTCTGCACAAAAAATCTTCTTCTTTAAGCAATTTTTCCTGCTAATTACTTCCAGCAATTATGTAAATACATAGCAACACAGATATAAAAAGAATCTCATGCGATGTCAGCTTCCCATATATTTAGAGATTCACATTTCATCTAGGGAAGGAGAGGTAAACAAGTAGTCCAGCAAAAACCACCGAGGGATCATCAAGTATACCAAATATATGAACGCAGCACAACACAGTTGAGGCAGCTATATGTTTGAAAATACAAGCCATCCAAATGGAAAAAAATAGGTATTTAAATTCTCTTTAACTACCTTTGCTTGTGTTTTTCTCTGTTAAATCTTTGGATGGAGCTTTAACAAAAAAGGCTTTAATCAGCCTGTTTCTGATGTAGGGAGTAGGTTGAAGTAATGATAACAGATTGGAAAGATGTCTTCTGTTGCCTAGCATTGTTGTGCCAAATATAGACACCATGTGTTACATTCCAGCCCAAGTGATCCTAAGCATCTTCTTCCGTAAAGTCACTTTTGTTTTGGAAGGCAACACCTAAACACACAGCCAACTGAGAGAGAATAGCATTTCAATTCCACTGAATATAGTGAAACTGCTTACCTAAATCATTCTTCTCTGAAAGAAGTCTGTTGAGAAAAGGAGGTGCACATGGTATTTGAAAGTTTAAAAAAAATTTAAAGTATGTTTTAAAAAAAAACCCTTTCTTTATTTTTAAAAGCCAGAAATAAAATACTAGTTCATTTTTCTCTCAAATGTAAAATAAATAACAGGTTGGTAATAAGCTCTCAGAGGATGAAAACATTTGCACTGAAATGTTTACTAGCATAGGGAGTGAAATTTTCATTTAACTGATAATATAGGATCAGTATGTTGCTGGAAAGTTCAAAGAACATAACAGTCAAGCAAGACGTGATAGTTTGTTTCTGAACTTATAGAGAAGCATTCACACATATAAACAAGCTTAGAAGAATACTGGAGGCTGTTTGTCCCTCAGTAACTGATTTTGAATAACTCCAGGTCCATAGTCACACTAACATCAGTCTGTACGCAATCTTCAAAGAGTAAAATGCTTTTGTTATTCAAAGTAGAGTGCAAAAGAACCTGAAGCAGCATTAGTTTTTCTTTTATAGTTCACAAGACAGATTGCCAGTTATCGACCCATAGCAGATTTTTACAGATGTCTTTGACACTTCTCAGTGCAAAAAATAGTTTATGGTACATTTTAAAAACTGACATCTCTGTCTTTTCTTGGATTGTATCTAATTGACAAAGCCAGATAATGAGCTGATTGTGATGAGAAAAAATCTAAATTAGTAGGAGAAGGCTTGGACAGACTTAATACAATACTTGTAAACATTTACAGAGAGTCTCATTTTTGATGGAACAAAGTTCAGATCAACTCCCTGGTAACTTCTGGGGTGGAAGAGAAGAGGGAGAGAAGGCAAAACCAAAACCGAGATCACTTCATAAGTGAAAACACATTAAAACAAACAAAAAAGCTTGTTTGTTTTAAAAATGCTTACAGAGTCCTCATTTGATGCACAAATCCAAATTTGGAATCCTCCCAAGCTATTCCAAAATGGAGCTGATTCTTCCACCCCCATCTGATCTACGAGTCAATCACAGCATCAGGAAACTTTGCATGTTTTATAGCTACCTTGTAACAGAAACATCTCTCTGGCTTGTTACACTTGAAATTTAGGGTGCAATTTGTGTCTCTAAAAAAAATCTAAGTTTTAGTTCCCAGGCAGGATAAATTGACAAAAGCTTTCATGTCAACCCGTTGATTTTTTCCCCACAGAATAGCTGAGCCTTACTTTCTACCTCTGTCATATGAAGCATAACAGAGAAGCCAAAATATCTCAAACATGCTCACATCCTTTCTGTGACTGGCTTTTGGTGCAACAATATAGAGAGGTACAGAACAAACACAGCCCTGCTACTCCAGACTTTTCCAAATGCAGCCACAGAGATCAGAGGATATAATGTTGCTTTATTAAGAGCTAATCACATCCTCTTACCATTGAAGGAGGCAATAGCTGATAAGATTCCTGCATCACAGGAAGCATCCTCTTGAGGCAGGTACGTGGGATACTTTGGTTACCACAAGACTCCAGCATTGTTCCTGTGCTTCTGTCTGACTGTGCAGAGCATTAGCCTGTGCTCCAGGAGGCTGCAGGGCAATCCTATCCTGCTGGTGACCTCACAGGAGTCACTTATTCCGTGCTGCTATTTTGCCTCAATGACACGGCAATAAAGGAGTCCCCCTTTTTTGCAAATTGTTTTTAGATTTAGAGGCATGGAGTTCCATTCAGGGCATAGGGATTATTCTCATTCATACAATGGGCTTGGCTTCTGAAGTGGTAAACAAGCTTCATAGACAAGGTAAGGACATTTCATGCTCTATTTTGGTCCTCCTTCTGGTGTGTTTTATCTAGTAATTGCAAAAACAAAAATGGGGAATAAGCCTACAAGATACTATTTTTTATGTTTAATCATAATTATTACAAGAAAAGTTAGATTATACCTGGAAAAAGGACACAAAAACATTTCTTTTTGCTAGCAGGGTGAAACTTCAAAATTCTATTTCTGTAGTTAAAAGCTGGAACTTATTTCAGGACGAGATCAGGATCAGGATCTAGAGCATTAATACGGCACACAGTTCTGATTTCCCATTCATGCAGATACCTTCAGGGCAGCTGGGAGCTGGCATTTCCTGAGATATTTTAAGAAACCATGAAAGCACATTGTTTTTCTTGCTGTGACAGCAAAGCACTGTTCACAGGCTTTATTTTATCCGGAAGCAGGGGGAAGGAAAACACAATCCAGTCTCTAACCTGGAATTACTTACTTCAAAGGTGTATGACCCAACAAGTCCCAAGTGATAGCAGCTGAATGCAAGTGACATGCTCCCCTGGTCAGGCTGCTGGTCTGGGAGCTTGGGTATCGAGTTTGGTTGACATCAATTTTTGGTGCTGGCTATTCTCAGACCAGTGGCTTAATCAAGCATCACCCTATGCAGCAATCAATCCATCAGAGGGCAAAAAGAACAGTAAAAGGGTTGTACTACAGAACCAGGTTTATTAAAAGCTCTATCACTTATAACACCAGAAAAAAAAATAGTGCCAGTTTGCAGAAGTATCTTAAAAATAAGCTGTGCTGAGCACTGACTCAAAAATAATAGAAAACAAGGTAATCAATGAGACAGGAAAGGAGTGGAAAACCCTGCTCTGAGAAGCCATAAACACTACAGTTAGTCCTATGGGAAAATAAATCAGTAGGAAATTAGTTTGTTTAGTCAGGAAAACCTGGTGGGATTAATTACAGGTGAAAATCTCATATAACCTGTTGTGTTTCAGATCACGTTCCCAAAAGGGATATGTGCCTTCCCTAAACAGTAATTCTGTATGTTACATGTGGTAGATGCACCAATCACATTAATACGGTTTATTCATATGGTTTCCTAGCATGGGAAATAGGCTAGGTCCACAGTGTAAAATCCAATTTCTTGGCTAGAGAGGTGAGCTCTTTCATAGAGGAGCACAGCAGCAATATGAAAATCTGTAGTCACTTAATCTCCATTCAAATCATCACCAGTATCTCGGTATACCCTTGATCTTCCTTGCCGGAATGCTGGGATAAATGCCAGGTGCCTGAGCCAGAGACTTCGGCAAAAGTGATGTGAATATGACCAACATTCCAAAGCATCAAGGTTAGATCCTGAACATGTTGCTTGCGAAGTAATCCCACTGACAGAGGGAATGTGCTTACACAGAAGAAGCACTTCTTTCTCTTTTCATGGAAATCTCTGCAATTTTGTCTTGACATCCAAAAGAGCAGAGGACAGTCTTCTACCTTCTTTCAAAGACTGAAATCTTTTCAGACTTGCAATACCACTGCAACATTAGTGGCATGATATAAAAATATATGTACTTCATTTCCAGTGGAGAATATCTCATGAATACTCCAAGATATTAAATGGCATACCAAATCTTGCTGAACAAAGCATTGCTCAGACTTCTTTGGAAAAAACCTGTTTTCTTCCAGAATCTCATACTTTAATTCCAGCCATGGATTCAACCCCACAGATATTTCAAATATCTCCTGTGACATGATAGGTATATTTTTTCCTGTAGCTATTAACAAAAGGAACAGAACCAGAAAACACAAAGAATTTTTCCCCCAAATTGTCAGTTCTCTCTCAGCCTGAGGTCTCTGCTTCACATCATACTCCATCTACAAGTGGTTATTTCCAGTTCTCAGACACATAATGGAAATAATTTTGTAGGGACAACACTCTACTTGCAGTTTGAGTTTGAGCAGGTTTTTTTTGTTCCCTTAGGAGATATTCATGCTGTACTCTGACTCCCTCCCTTCTAAGCAGTAAATTTATGCTCTGTGACAAGAGGTGGCCTGACATGAGTGGACACCCCTGGAGACTGAAAGCTTTCACATCTCTCCAGGCTATACTGCACCTTACTGCCTGGAGCTTCTGGCAGTGAATCTGACATACAGTTGAGGCAGGGGAAATCACACCGTCAGTAAGAGAAAAGCCAGCTGGCTGGCTGGCTGGCTATGGAGTCATGGACATTGGACCTAAGCAGAAAAGCTGTCCTGCTGTTAGAACATGGAAATTTAAGGAGAAATGTTCCTTCCACATAATGCAAAATTTAACTCTTAAATTTATTGATAGCTCTTGAGAGTCATCTGTCTCGGCATTCTGGAAAGTCACTGAATAGAAGAAAGACAGAAGACATGGTACTGATCTGTTCACATTTCACTTTTAACTGTTGGATTTCCCTACTTTGGGATTCACTTCTGCTGTTTGTATTATTCAAAGAGATATGACTGATTACTTTGACAGACCTACCATGGGAATATATTATAGCAGATTTCCTTCTCTGTTTTGTATTAGAACCCTCCATGTTCTACAATGAAAGGTTTGAGGGCTACAGCTCTGCACCAACAGCTTCCTCAAACAAAACAGGGAAAAAAGTGAAAGTAATTTCCCACAGTTGTGCTCAAGGATGGACTGCGGCTCAGACCCTTCCAGCATCATCTGACCTTGCCAGACCACTTGCATTTTCCCACAGGAAAACAGACTGAGCAGAAAGCTAAAGATCTAATGTTTTACAGGAATATAATTGAGAAAGAAAACAATACCTGCTGCAATGAATAGGAACTTCTCCAACTAGTTCAGTGAGCTCTGGGAAGAGTTAGGCCAAGAGGACAAGGAGTAGAAACTGAAGCACAGAAAGTTCTACCCAAATATGAGGAAGACAGAATAAGGAAGAACTTCTTTACTGTGCAGGTGACCCTGCACTCGTTGCTGAGAGAGGTTGTGGAGTCTCCCTCACTGGAGATATTCAAGGACTGTCTGGATGCAATCCTGTGCCATGTGCTCTGGGGTGACTTTGCTCACGCAGGGAGGTTGGACCAGATGACCCACTGTGGTCCCTACCAACCTGACCCATTCTGTAATTCTGTTAACTCAAAATGAAAGATCTACTGTATTCCCTCTGGTACCAGGGAAGAAACACACAATCTGCTGCTTCCTAAACCCACATTTTCTGCACTACATGGGCTTACTATGTTTACGCTTTTGCTGTCTCAGAAATGTCAAGCTCATCAAGAATTTGTAAAGCCTCATCACCTGGTTGTCTGTGATTTCACGGGAAACTCAGCTCACCCAGCTTCTAGACAGCACAACAGCAGGCACAAAATACAACTCACAAGCCAGACAGCCTCACACTACTAATATTGACATCTACATTGGTTGGACTTGATGATCTCAAAGGTCTTTTCCAACTGAGTACATTCTGTGATTCTGCAATTGAAACTTAAAGCCTCTACACTGGCATTTGAATCCTGTCATTAAACACATCAGTGTCTGTGTGAGGGTCTGAAGGGCACCACTGGGCATGTCTGAAGTTGCCTGGCCTCCCTCCTCCTGCCTGCCCGTGAGTGCTGATGGTGTTGTTCCTGTCAGGACAAAGCCCTACAATCCCTCAGAGTGCTCAGCTCCTACCATGCCCAGACAGTCTGCACAGTTAGGCAGGATGACTGTCTCCTTGCTGTATGGGTCTGGAACACCTGAATTCTGTGCTGACTCAGCTCCTGGGCAGCCTGTGACATGCCCACGCATTCACATGGAGGTAAACAGCCTGGCCACCTAGTCTACTCTCCAAAATGTTCCAAGTTTTCTGTCAGGAAAAGACAGGCATAACTTATTACCAGCTCTCTCCTCTGGAGCAGACAGAACAAACTGCTCTTATCTTGCAACTGTGAGTCACCCCTTTGGATGATGGCGAAGGGAAGACAGGGGTGATGATGTAATCCCTAACTCTTTAGGGTTCCCCATCTGCCAAGGAGGAAAAAGCAGACTGTACTGCCAGGCAATGCTTAGAGACCATTTGTTCAGGAAGGTATCACGAGGGCAATGGGCACAGATCTGTGGCTGAGCAGCCAAGAAGGTGGAAGACAGATGAGCGTCAGGAGAGCAGACAGACCTAGAGCTCTCCCATGCAGTACTGGAGAGCACTATCTGCCTGCTGAGGGTAAGGCACTCAAATCTCATCCCAACTCTCCTTTCTCACCTGTTTCTTTGGCTGTGGAAAGGATATAAATAAACCAGGAGCACATTCTTACCTAAAAAACCTCCCAAGGGGCATCTTGTCTTCCAGACACGGAGAAGAAAAAGGGTAATTGTAAAAAGATGAGCTTTTACTATTTTGATAAGCTGGATTTAAAGGCCCAAATCCTTCAAACATCCCACTCCCAATACTGGCAGCTAAAGGCCAGTATCTGTCAAGTACATCATGGTGTTCCCAGCAGGTATTTTCTTGATATGCACTTTTGTAGACCTGTGAGAGGAGAAGACAGTCTGTCCAAGGAATTCAGGGGTTTCTTTGAAGTTCTTGCCATTCCTGGTCCAGTGCCTTAACTTAACTAACATTTTTGGCTCAGAACATGATAGTGAAATCAGAAGAACAAAAGAAATCACTCTTCCCATCAACTTGGATTTTTCTTCCAAATAATAAATCTGTACTTGCAACAGAACCTTCAGAGTTTACACATTCAATAGATAACTGAAGTAAATAATTATTTGAACTTTTGAAAGTAATTTATTTAAATAGTCCATCTATTTAAAGAGCCCATCTGTTATTTAAATTATCTACAACCATTTGTTGTTAAAAAAATTGAACATATGTGGCTTTAATCTTTGTTTGGGATTTAATCAACCCTCCCAACCTTGCCAAGAGTATTTTAAATAAAACTTCCTTTTGTAAATCAGAGATTTTAATGAAGTTAATGAATTAGTAGCTGCCCGTATAATTCTTTTAATAATCAGAGACAGGGTTCTGTGTCATGATTTCAGAAGAGCTAGACAAAAACTGGTCTAAATTACTCTTCAAAGTAGCCCTGAAATATCTTCAGAATCTGCTAAGCACGTCTGAGTTCATTTCAGGAAGATGCCAAGGTAATCTATGTAGTGAAAAAAATAATTGAACTGACAGATCAAAATACAAGTTGGAGAAAAAATTGTCCCTGAATGCTGTCTTTTCCCAAGCCATGATCCTCAACATCACTAATCAGGATAATAGTCCATTCATTGGAAACACCATTTCTCCACCTACATTTCAGTGCCAGGCAGGGGAAGCAGACAGTTGTCCTCTGGGAGACACCATAAGGCTGCAGCTGACAAAACGGTACCGAATTTTATACTTCTGCCTTGTTTCCCAGGCAAAATGTCCCAGAGCTTCACTGGCTAGGTGTTCAGCTCTTTCCACACCACGTCACCAGGCAACACTGAAGTGCTTTTTGCTGCTGCCATTCACGTGGGGATCTCCAGTCCTATCACTTCTGTCCAGACTTAGGGGCACATTATCCTGTGCAGCTTGCTGTGTCCTGCCAACCTGTTCTCTGGTGCTGGCACTTCCACTTATCTTTTTTTCTACCTGATTCACATTGAAAGAGAATCCCAAATGCAAATGCTGTCACGCATCCATGAGTACGAGTGGTGGATCTGCATTCAAGACTGTACAGTGTACAGTGCATAGTGGCAATACTGTACCATAAAATGCCAATCTTCAGACATTTCAGGTGTCTTTAAGTCACTCATATAGGCCCAGGAGACCTGACAAAGGACTGAGGGCAACGGTCAGCCTTCTAGATCTTTGAGGACATGTGCCCCTCTAAAGGACAACTAGGTACCTGTTTTGAAGGGACAGAACCCTATACACACAGGCTCAAAGCCATGTTTCTTCAACGAGATGTGATTCAAGTCCCAGTCTTGAGTGCTAGAATCACAATTAGCCAAGAATGCTCTACTCTGGTCATTCCTCGTGCGCCTCATCTAGACAAGATGAAATCCTGTATTGTCTAGTTTCTGTTATTAAGCCATGAGAACGTCCATGCAAGCGCCTCCTGAACAAATCTTCCTGGTATCCCTGCTGTCTATTTGTACCCACTTTGGTGTCACAGTGGCTGCAGTAGCTCCTAATTCCTGAATATTCTCTGCTGATCCACCAAGCCTTCTTGGTGCTTGGCTCTATTCAAATACCATCATACTCTATACCACTTGATTTGCCTCATTTTTTTTCCTGACATATTTTCAGTCTGTTTTTCATCCCCTTCAGTTTCTTTGTTGTCAAGTTAAGTGTGCATTTTGACCACACTGGTTACAGGAACATCAAATAATCCTTGTATTTTCTGTTCTGCATATCTCACACACCTTTGTTCAGAAAGGCTGTGATGGAACAAACTGAACAATTCCACTATCTCTGTGTCCTGTGTCTGCACAGTAGCAAAAAGCAGGTGGCTGTGTAAGAATAGAACAGATCAGGCCCTATAGGTTACTGCACTTCAGTTCTTCCCCAATTTCAATTTATAGGCCAGACAAATCGTAAGCTACAGCCAATGACACAACTACTTAATAACCTTCTAAAGACTTGTCTTTCTTGACCTGAGAAATATCCTTCTTGAAACCACATACTTTTCCAGCATCCTTGACATCCTACAGAATGGATGTCCACACCCAACTGCAATCTAAATGGAGAACCACCTGCTTCATTTGTATTACAGCTGCTAGCAAATACTTCTACCCTGGATTCTGCACTAGAAAAGACAGTGAGCAGTCAACTCCTATTCATCTTCTGTAGACAACCATTTATTGCTTTCCCCTATTTTCATCTAGTATTTCAAGAAAATCTTAGTACATTATTAATTTAGCTTGGGTCATAGAAGTTTCTGTGCATTTACTATTTTTCCCCACTTCTTGTCATTATCTGTGAAGTACACTTGAAGCAGAATGCATAGAATCAGAGCAAAAATGTTAATACCATGGAACAGTTGTTAATAACCTAAACCATGCAGATATGATCTTCAGCATTAAATGCCGCATATGCAAAGAGAAGCAGAAAATATTAGAAATTTTCTTTCTGCACAGATGTTCCAGGCTGTGGGTGGACAGTCTGAATTAAGATTTCTGATTCTCTGAAATCTCAATCCCCTGTGACCAATGCCACATGTCATCTATAGATAGCATCAAAACTGGGGCCAGACCTCATATACTGCTGGAAATGGGCATGCCTGAAGCGTGGTGGGCCTGTATCACTAGTTTCTTGTGCAGCACCAGCAAAGATGAATGGGTTTCTGCCTGCCACACAACAGACAGTATTAGTGAAACAAAGAAAATGAAAGTGGTTGAGAAATTTTCTGAAGTAGGCAGAAGGCATCAGGCTTTGAAAGCAAAGCATCTTCAGTTCCACAAAAATTTTCCTCAAAAAGACTTGTTTAACATGGGGCAGCCAGAATACTTGAATTATTATTCCATGGTCTTTTCCTCACATATGCACTGGGTTTCATCAGAAAAGTGAAAGGCTGTGGTGGTCACTCTCTAAACTTTTGAACTCATGCATAGAATTTGAGTTCTAGCTCCCACCAAGATACCAGACTAGTAATTTTAATATACTGCTTAGGAAGTTATTCAAATGATATTTCCACTGAAAAGACACTGTTACATCCTCATTACAACCTTGTTCTTCAAGTTATTAATAGTTACCAGAGAGGCAGAGTATGTAGTTACGGAAAACCTTTCAAAGCTGAGGAAATAATGTCACTTTTATTCAGTAATAAAATTAATAGAATTATAAAATTAGACTTGTGCATAATTCAGGTTATTCCTAATATAACTTGGACATTTTTAGCCACCCATAAAAAGAGAGGGCTGCAGCTTAATTGGAAAACTTTCTCTTTTTATTTTTTCTCTTTGTGTATTTGTAGCGTATGCAAATGTGCTGTACTAAAAAGAGATTAAATCTACTTTCAGTTATAGCAAAATATAAAAGTATAAAATTACTACTTGCTTTAGGTTTGATGTCACACTAGAAAATTCTGTTCTGGAGGCCATAAGGAAGAGAGTGGGAAGAAAGCAGTTCTTCAATGAGCAAGCTGAGAAACTCGGAGAAAAATCTGCCCAGACCTTCCAAGAACAGAGATATTTATTAGTAAGTGGGAAAGGCAGCACAAGAAAGGGTACTCAGAAAAAGGAGCTTGGAGAGCAGGAAAGAAGCCCAGGGAATGGTATATGTAATCTCAAAAAAGCATTGACTGCTCAGAGCAAGGCTCAGCAGCTCAGGAGGTGTTTCCCAGTAACTTTCAGGAATGATGGCGGAAGAAGACCTGCACAAGCCGAGTGTTTTTATCTCTGTAGCACTCACATGTTTGTAAGTCAGCACTTAAGGTCTTCTACTGATCTGGAAGCCACCAAGGTATTCAAAGTTTTGAATGTAAAATCCTTCATGGATTGGTTGAAATTTAAAATTCCCTTGGTTATTGGTGAAAAGTGTAAAACCCTCTAAAGATATAAAAACCCCTGAAAAGACCCTAACCTTTGGATATGCTAGAATGGATGCCTTCATGAAATAAACCATGGAATTGTGCCTTTCTTCATATTCCGATCTCTTCACCCTGCTGGTTTGAGAGCTCACTCCAAGCCAAATTCTATCTGGGCCGAGCTTGGAAGCGTGTTTTGTCACTGAGGACTGCCCTGGCAGTCTCGGGGATCCCCGGGGGACCCCAGAAACCCACACCAGTGATAGACAAGGATTCACTTAGCTGTCTATCTCAACTTGTTTCAACCATGGGCAAACCCAATATATAAAATTTCTGCACACTTCTTGAAAATAAGTAGCCTTTTAGGGAGTTGAAAATTAGAGCTCCCATTGCTATAAAACCAGAGGCATAATTCTAGCAATTTGTTGTTCCGTGAGTCAGCCCACCAGCTTGTGTGGGTTTGCCAGCTAGCCAGGACAATAGGAGCTTCCACTATCCCTGTTGGACAGGAACGTTCATTCTTGCTCTCAGTAAAAACAGTAAATCATACTAGCACAGAAGGTTAGATGTCTCTCATGTTAAAGACCTAGAAGGGAAGGAAAGATATGTGACTAACTGGAAAATTACAATCAGGAACCTGAGATCACTGATAGATTCTGCAATCTATTGCCATCCAGTGGTTTGGCTGCCTGTGTGAAAATCCAGCTCTGCTATGGTGAAGAGTTTTTACTTGGGCCTGCTGGGTAGAAGCTGGATGAAAAGGGTTGCAACAAGCCTTATGAGCTATTTCCAGCCACACAGCCTTCACCCCTTGGCTTGGGTGCTACACTGATCCTTGCCTAACATACCTGGTAGGTATGCTTATGCCCTGACCATGTATCTGGCTGGCCCTGACCATGTGTCTGGCTAGGCTTCAGACCTACCTGGTCACTGTGAATTTGTCTGCCTATCAATGGATTCTTGTTGGACTCTGGCTACTGCTCTCCTTCTTCAGGTGCTCCCTGTCAGGGAGACATCACTGCCTGTGCTGTGCTCACCATTAGCTTCTGGATTTCCTTCCCTTATGAAACCATTCTCCTCTTGCTGCTCTTCTGACAACAAGGGAGCAACAGGTATCATGAAAATTTCCCCTTTTCACCTCATTTATAGTTTCATTTCACCAATGAATATAAAGGTCTTTTGAAATGTGGAAATGTGTCTCATATCCTCCTCACGCCAGTCTCTCTGGTTTTCTCGACGTTTCCCTGAAGCATACTAGTCTTTTTGAGTTTACACATAGAAAATTAATTTAATTAATTATTTAACTAAAAAAACCTTAATGTCCGTAGAAATACAGAACAAAATGGGGAAAACAACATTGTTTTCATGATGTTTACAGCTGAAATCACAAGCTGGGTGATAGTGGGGTTCCTTGGTGAAGGATTCTATGAGTCCAAAAAGTTGGCTTATATTTAAAGGAAGAATAGTTAGGTATTTGCATGAGACTAAATGGAAAATCCATCACGTTCATGGATTTTCCTGAGCAAAAAATAGCTGGAAGATTGGAATTCTCAAGGGAAAAGTCAGATATTTTCTCAACTTTGCTCAGCTTTGTACATGTTTAGAGACAGGCTGCTCAGCTAGTGGGGGCCTTCATCAGAGGTAGCATTGATACACCTATGTTCCTGTATTATACTTAGATTTGCAACTGAGAAATTGAATTGGTCTGCAGAGAGCAGACACATCTAGTAAAACTAAATCAATTACAGTCAAAAAAAGAACAGAACAAAACAATTGTTGTGCTAAATCGGTATTGTAGTGGAAAAAATCTGATCATTTTTAACAGCTTGAAGACACATCAGCAGACGGCAACCACAGCTTAGCAACTGTGATCAAAATGCTTGTCTTTCGGCTTCCTCCTGAAGATAAAAAGTATGTAAATAAGACCAAGTTATTAGTCATGGCTAAATTATATAAACTGTTATAAGACTACCCCACTGTCTCTTCTAGGAAGAGAGTAATTCCTGTTAAACTGAAAAACCTGTGAAAGTAGTAGGATCACAATGGAAGGCAGAATATTCCTCTGCCACCAGTTGTCCTCATGACTGCAAACTCAATTGGCCATCGCTGTCTTGATATAAGCCTGAGGCGCCTAAATCACTGATCCCTGCTGTCTACGCATCTAATAAACAGCTGCAATTAAAAGCAATATGAAGATCCAAATAATAATAATTTAGCCTTCAACTGTCACGTAATGTCCCTTTTTCACAACTGGCTTTCATTTCTAATGTATTTCACTCACGGAAAAACATAGTGGTCACATAATTATTTGTGGTGTTCATCATAACCCTCCTTAGCAGCAGGTGGAGCATTATGGCAGGTCACCCACTAGGAATTCCTGAGTGGGTGCTGATCCTGGACAAGGTACCACTCCCAATGGAGGGACTGAAACTAGCAGTTTGCAGGGCAATTCACTGAAGACTCCCAGCAGCAGGAGCTGCTCCTCAACACTGAGTTCAGCTCTGTTCTAACAACATTTCTCTTTCTGGCCCTGCTTCAAGGTCACTTGAAAGTCAACCTGGGAAACAGATCCCATGGTGGCATCTCCTGCTCTGCCTTGTCCCTGTCCCCAAGATCTGCTCCACCTTACTGACTCCAAACAATATTAGAAAGAATGCAGCATCCAGCTTTGATTTAACTTGCTGTGTAATTTCAGTTGCCATGAAACACCATGAGGATTAGTTCCTTGGAGAAAGCAGACAAAAAAAAGATTAAGTACTATTAAGGTAGCAAGTCTAAAAAGCACAGTTTAAAGGTCTAAGAGTTTAATACCTCTTATCCTCTAGGATTCCGCATAAGGGCTCTGTCTGATGTGAAAGCGCAAAAAGCACCCTCAAAAAATAAGTATGGGAGTAAACGAAATCACAGTAGCAACTTCTACGTCTGTGAAGAAAAAAGAAGAAAATTGTCCACAGGGCTCCCAAGCTAAATTAGTTGTCGGTTAATAATTAACACTTGCTGCTTATTGCATAAAAGTGTGTAGAGATCCTCTCTGCTGTAGGTTCAGGGATGACACTGTGTCATGAAGAACAACTTTCTAATGGATAGCTCTTGTTTAGTTACCATGCAGATATATTTGTACACAGAGGATAACGGAGCAGAGTAGCAATTTCCATACAAAAAACAATTGTACTTACTTGCACTCACTAGCTGAATGACTTCGTTTTCCAAATTTATCTTTTCAGAAAGCAACAATGGTATGAGTGTGCTTATGCTTGTTTTTGTGTGTACATATTTTGTGTGTGCAATACACATCTAACTAAAAAGATGCAAGAGTACAAGATTACAAGCGCACAGCTGCTCAGCTGACTTATCAGCACACATGCCTGACACAAATTTTCAGAGGAAAGCTCTATCTTTTACATACCCCATTGTGCCAACCATTTTTTGGAAATAAATATTTGCCTTTTTGGTCATTTGAGATTAGCTCAATTGGTTAGAGCATGGTGCTAGCAATGCCAAGGTTGTGGGTTTAGAGCCCCATGTGGGTCATTCACCTAGGACTTGGACTTAATGATCCTTGTGGGTCACTTCCAACTCAAAATATTAGTGAGATATAACATCGTTTTCTTAGAAGAAAACAATTTTATTGGCAAAAGCTATTCTCACAAGAACCTCTTGCTGCTCTGCTGAAGGCAAGGCCATGCAGGTGTAGCCACCACTGTTGCCTGCAGTTGCAACAAGCTGGCTGAATTTATCCTGGAGCCAAGGGACTGTGCAGCACAACACATGCTCAGGTTAGCTGTATCACTCCCTCCACAGTAGTGGAGGTCCTCTGGATCAATACATCCCGCCCCTTGGCTCAGTTACAGTTCAGATTTCCCTAAGATTTGATGGCTCATGGATTGTGTTAGCAATCTGTTCAGGTAGTAGTTTCCTGACAGGCTCGGACCTCTGTCACAGCAGCTCTTGCACACTGTGTCCACCCCCAGTGCAGCACTGGGCCTCGCTGCAGCTTCCCGTACTGCAGCTACTCACACTACTCAATACCACACGTATGCAGTCACTCACGTCTTAAGGCTGGGGCCAAATGGGCAGACATGGCCTGTTCCAGATCATTACCTGATCAAACACAATTCCTTTTGCAGGGCTCCCCACACACCATCCAATCCCTATGATCAGCTCTCTAGGTTCACCTGCCTTCCTACTCTTACACACTTCCCTACTCCCAGTCCATGACTGATGGTGCCACAATTAAATCACAACGTTATATTTCCTGCTCTAACCAAGCCTACCTGCCCAATATCAAATAAAGTCACATCACTATATCTTTTGCTTATTAGAAATATCCTCATTTTTAGCTTCCACAGAGACATAGAAGTAATTCAGTTGTTCTGCTTTAAAACTCCTGAAGAGATCTTGATTTCTAACCACAGATGAAGGCAAACCCATTTTCTGGTGTTCTTTTCTCTTCATAAAATATTAGAATCTAAGATATTCTTGGTGACTTTCTTTCTTTCTTTCTTTCTTTCTTTCTTTCTTTCTTTCTTTCTTTCTTTCTTTCTTTCTTTCTTTCTTTCTTTCTTTCTTTCTTTCTTTCTTTCTTTCTTTCTTTCTTTCCCTTCCTTCCTTCCTTCCTTCCTTCCTTCCTTCCTTCCTTTTCTCTCTTCAAACAGTGGCCTGGAGAAACATGTGCTTTGCTAAACAAAAGCAGAAACAATACAACTAAAGAATCTGACTCCAGACACCAAGGGATTGTCTTTGCCAAATCAGGATTCTGAAGCACCTGCCAATGGCCTTGACTACAGCATTCATGGAAGTCTTTCTGTAAGGTCTTATAACACTCACCTTTTTTTATTAAGACGAAACTATTTTCTTGTCATCATGATTGAGATCAAAAGCCATCAAAAACACAAGCCCTAAATGATTCAGAGTGTGAGGAAAATCAAAACTAAACAAAACACAACAAAACAAAACAGAACTGAAAACATAATATCCTATCACATAAACAAAAACAAGAAACACACACACAGATACATACACACACACAAACACAGAAAGGACTAGTCCCACGTGCTGCAACTGCACCATGGTGCTTTACTAGACTTGGGGAAGTATTTTCTAATGGCAATAACCGTGAAAGTCAAACACTGCCTGCCTGGTAAAGGATGATTCCCATTAGAAAAGGTAGAACGAGAACATTAAACAAACAGCTGTCAGCACTGCTTTAGAAAGAATCAATTCTGCCTTGAAAAGCTACAGGCTAAATCAGCTCTTGTCTGAACTTACAGACCAAATATCCGTCATCCTGTCCACATGCCTTTTGACACCATAAGGTAGACCAGGAGCTGCATTTCACACTGGGATGGCTGCCTGGTGGGATCTTAGTGTTTGCAGGCATGTCCTGTGTATGCACACACAGGACCTATGTGCTTTCACAGCAGATCAGCCCAGACAGCAAAGTCCTGATGCAGCCTCATCTTTCGGCACTGTGGGACTGCAGCTTGATTTGTGTGGCCAGCATCAAGCCAGACACCCTTAGGCTTCCCTCAACAGTGGTTGCCATTCCTCTGGGGCCTCCTGTGTGGAACTCAGGGGGCAGAGCACATGGTATCTCCACTGTCTGCCCCGTACCCAGTCTCTTATCATGCCTGTAGTCCTCCTCTTCACATCCTCTGTCTCCATTTCCCAAGGGTTCTGCTGTCATACCAAATATGTTTTTCTCTACACTACATCATTAGGTTAGTGATTAAACCACACAAAGCTAAGAAAAAGCGAAAAAAAATAGCAGCTGGTAAATCAGAAAAATTCCTGTAACAACTGAATTCAGTGAAATAAACTGCAGGCAGACCTCTTTAAGTTGTGGTGAAGTAAGCCTGACTGTAATTTACTACCAAAGGCTAGTAGCAATGGCAATACCAGATTATAGGAGTATGCAGGAAAGGAGAACAACGTAATACCTCAACTCCTCTTCGATCATGTCATCTGTCCCACGGTCTCATTTCATATGATGGCCATGAGTGGGTATCTGCAGAACAGTTCAAAACCATTCTGGGAAATCCTCTCCCAGAATATTCTTTCAGTCTCCTAATATATATGTACCTCGGCTTCCAGCAACAAAATCTACACTTTATTTCCAGCAAAAAAATCTACATGTCCTGAGGCTGCTGGCATGAACACTGGGCTTCCTCTTTCAGTGGAGGGAAGAAGATAGCTAAGGAGCAATCTCGAATTTGGTACTTATATTTCTTTCAGGAGTGGAAAATAAGAACAGCTGTGTCACTTTCCTGTGTCAGGGAGGTCACTGAAAGAAGATCTATTTGGAGTTCTTCCACCACGTCTTTCTTTGTTGTTATATATATATGTATGTACACCTAGACAGTGCCAGGAGCAACACACAGGCTCTTTGCTGGGTTTAACCCATGAGCAGCTAGAGGACAGAGTGCTCCCAGCAGGCAGCAACACCTCAGCAGAGAAGACAAACAGAAATAGCCAGGGCCTATATTTTGCTGTTAATCTGCAGATGTTTGCAGACAGAATAACCAAAGTTTTTGAAGATCCCAAGATGCTGAAGTCCCAATCTCCCCCTCTTTTTTCATACATACATTCAGTGTTTCCAAATTTGCTTTCAGAAGCAATCTCTGTGTGACTCAAATCACAGATGACCTGAATGTCTCTCATTTTGTATCTTTGTTCTCAGGCAACAAGTGATGTCCTGGCAGGAACACAACTTTCAGTTCTTATAAAAGCCTCTTGATATAGCCAATGAATGAGGTGATTTATATCCAAAGGAATTTCACTTATCAACCCAAGTATCAAAAATCACAATCATAGCAGGATGTTAATACCCTCAATATAAAAATACAATCAGGTGTGGTGGTTGTCATGGTGAATTTCCATCACACTGGGCACTTGCAGCAACTTGAGAAAAATGATTCAGAAGTTGACATCTAAGGTGCTGTTTCAGAGGAAGATATTCTTAAAAAACACTTTTTCTTTGTGTTAAATAAATTCCTCTTTTTCAGATTGTCTGTTCTGATTTGCTATTGTTGCTTAAAAATAATAGAATGGATGTACTTGAATCCCAATCCCTTTTTTTGTAAAGAAGAAAATCCCCTCTTTATGCTTCCGGACAACAGATCTCATCTTCCTGAGTCTATGAGTTTTCACAAAGTTTGCCTTGTCAAAAGACTTCAGGGACTTCTTGTATTTCTTGCGCGCAACATAAAAATGTATTGCAAAGTTCAGTTGAAGAATACTAAAGCATAACAAATAATAGTTCCTTTTGAAAAATTGTCAAGATTTTTTGAGTTGGAAAAATATGAGGTACCCTGGGGACAAACTATTCTTTCCCTTCAGAGAAGACAGGGATTCGTGTACAGTGGTGTTAGGAATCAATAGCACCAGTTTCAACTCTACTATAAGGGTTGCCTTAGGAGTAATCCAGATTTCTGTAATGATGCATGTCCTTGAGAAATTCACAAAGTTGTTAGAAGTCCTCTAAACCATTTCACTGAAGATACATGTCTTTCTGTATTATCAGAACTCTCCAAGGTGTGACTTTGTTTCCTGACTGGCCACTGCAGGACGACCAAAGCTAATGTTGCAGGAGAGGCTCTTGCCAAATGCCAGTTTGCATAGCCATGGCCATAACAGCTGCAGCATAACAGCATGGGTGAGGCTGCTACTAGGTACACAAATACAGCATAGAAATCTCTCACTGAATACAGGAAATCTCTCACTGAATATAGGATCATTATTTGCAAGCTGTTGAGAAACATATTCAGTGCAGGTAGCTTGGGGTGCAGCTGCAGTGGGAGCTGCAGGTTGAACTCTGGGTGGGAGCCCAAGGCAAAAGGCCTGGAATTGCCAACCCTTGGCACAAAAAAGGGCACACGGACCTGTGGCACCAGCCAGGAAACCAGACACTGAGGCACTGCAGGAGCTGAAGACTCAGTAGTAAGATGGCAACTTTCACACACACGCAGACTGTAAGGTATAAAAATTCAGGGTTTCCTTTGTTCAGGTCCCTCCTTGCAGGCACCAGCTCAAGACGTGATTCTTTTGCTGCACAAGCATTAAATTCAGGATCTAGAGGTCTGAGATTCTGCTGTGGGAAACGTGGGGTCAAGCCAGTAAGGAAACCGTGTCCAGCTGTACGAGTGTGGGGTGTAAGCAGTCAAATAAGGTGCCTGTAATGTCACTGGAAACATCCATTGCGAAAGCGTCTCGGTTCCAGCTCAGGTGGAACTGTAACTCAGGTGAAAGCGTGACTGCCAGAGTGGTCCATGGATGGTCAGATAGGAAAGTTTCCTCTAAAAACCCAGTGTTAATCTGATGCTCTATGTCCCAACAGTTCTGTATAAAAAGGCAATCTCTCCTATTGTGCAGTGCAGTGTGGTGCGGTGTGGTGTGATTTGGTGTGGTTTCACCCAGTGCTGGGTGACCAGTGCAGAGATTAAAGGAAAGATGAGGCTGAGTCCTTCACAGAGTTGTTATTCTGTTCCTGAAGACATCTTCAATACCCATGTCCTTTCCTGGCAGGGATGAACTCAGGGACATACAACAGGTTGTCGGCATGTGTGGGAGCAGGTGTTTCCCAAAATATCCCCAAACTGAAATATTCACACTTAAGTTGCCTTGGCACTTGACTTGTCAAAATGCAATCATCCAGGGAGATTATTCAGGCTCCTCACAGGAAGTGGGAAATAAATCCATCCTGTTGCAAAGAGGAAGCTAAGGGAATCACCCTCTCATAAACAAACATCTTGCAGCAGCAACACAGTCAGATGGAAGGAAATGAGGTCACCCCACAGCTTCCATACTGTTTTGAGCCCTGGCTCAGAGCACTGACTGCTTTACCAGTAGCAAAGTTACAAACTGGTGTCAAGATTACACTTCCCTGGGAAGTCATTTGCCAGGTCCAGCACCAGTGCCTGGAGAAGTAAGAAGCAGTGGTGACACGAGACTGCCAGGAGTCAGCCTCAGACAGAGATTACAAAACCACCACTGCAGAAAAAAAGCTTCCAATTCAGTAGGAATTACACAGTGGCCAGTATTACAGAATCACCAAAGTTGGAAGAAATCTTCAAGATTATCTGTCCAATCATCAACCTAGTACTACCATAGCCATATTCAGATTCTGAAGTGCCACATCCAGATGTGACTTGAACACTTAGAAAGAAAGTAGCACCACCACCTCCCTGGGCAATCTATTCCAACACCTAACCACCTTTTCCATGAAAAAAATTCTAGTATCTAATCTGAACCTCCTCTGGTGTCACTCAAGACCATTTCCTCTTGCTCTTTCACTTGAGACATGGCAAAAGAGATTGACGCCCTTGCTGCAATCTCTTTTCAGATGGTTGTAGAGAGCAGTAAAGTCCCCCATCAGCCTCCTCCAGGCTAAACACTCTCAGGTCCCTCAGCTGATCCTCATAAAACACATTCCCTAGATTCTTTGTCATCTTTGCTGACCTCCTCTAGACACACTCCAGCTCCTCAAGGTCCTTCTCAAAGTTAAGAGCCCAGAGCTGGACACAGGACTCGAGGTGTGGCCACACCAGTGCCAAGCACAGGGGGAAAATCCCTGCTGGTCACACTACTGCTATACAGTAGTGCCATTGGCCTTCTTGGCCACCTGGGCACACTGCTGGCTCCTGTTCAGGACCTGGCAATTTGCCCTGTTGAACATCATACCAGTGGCCTTGGCCCATTGATCTAGCCTGCCCAGATCCTTCTGCAGAGCCTTCCTGCCCTCCAGCAGAGCAACACTTCTACCTAACTTGGGGTCACCTGCAAACAGACTGAGGGGGTACTGCATCCCCTCATCCAGATCATCAGTAAAGATATTAAACAGGCCTGGTCCCAGTTCTGAGCCCTGGAGAACACTAGTAGTGATAGACCCCAGCAGGATTTAGTTCCATTCACCGCCACTCTCTGGGCCTGGACTTTGAGCCAGTGTTTCACCCAGAGAAGAGTGCACCCATCCAAGCCATGAACAAAAAGTTTCTCCAGGAGAATGCTGGGACATACAGGGTCAAAGGCTCTACTGAACTCCACACAGAGAGTATACACAGTCTTTCCCCCATCCACTATGCGGGTGACTTTGTCATAGAAGGACAAGTTGGTCAAGCAGGACCTGCCTTTCCTAAATCCCATGGGCCCACTTCTCAAGCTTGTCCAGGTTCCTCTAGATAGCATTCTCTCCTTTAGGATTTTCAACCACATCACTCTGCTTGGTGCTGCCTGCAAATTCACTGAGGATGCACCCAATTCCTTTGTCTATGCTGTTAGTGAAGATATCAAGTAATGCAGGTACCAGGATGGATCCTTGAGGGACCACTTGTCACTGATGTCAGCTGGGACTCTGACCACTACAGTCTGGATGTGACTGTCCAACCACTTTCTTATCCAATAGTCCACTTATCAAAACCATCTCTCTCCAATGTACAGACAAGGATGCTGTAGGAGGCCATGTAAAAGGCTCCACAGAAATCCTGACAAATGACAACAATAGCCCTTCTCTTGCCCACCAGTGGAGTCACTCCATCATAGAACGTCAGGCAGGACTTCCCCTTGGAGAAGCCATGCTGCCTATCTTAAATCACCCCTCCCTGTCCTCCATGTGCCTTAGCACAGCTTCCAGGAGGACCTGTTCCATGATCTTCTCAGGCACAGAGGGAAGGCTGACCTGTCAGTAGTTCCCTGGGTCCTCCTTGCTACCCTTTTCAAGGATGGTACAGTATTCCCCTTTTTCCAGCCACCTGGGACTTTACCTAACTAGTGCTGAGCTCTGGTCTGGTTCCCTAGATCATCATTCTTACCCCATTTGTCAATAGACTCTAGCCCTACAAACTTGTAGCCTAATATGAGGCCAGATATCTGCAGGTGTACCTTTCAAGGCTACAGAAACAAGACAAACAACAGCATTTCACAGATCATCAAAAGCAATCCAGCTATCATGGGAAAACATACTACTGAATCCTTTTCTAATTCTATGGAAGGGAAGTGAGCCTTATGTCATCTTTCACCATGTGCTTAGCCCTGATCACAGCATCTAAGACATGACAAACTAAGTGTCACAAGACATTGCAGAGAGAACAGAGTAGCTTGATTCAAGGCCCACATCACAGTCAAAATTATCAGAGTCTGGAATTAAATCTGATTATGAGGTCATGTGTCAAGATTTGGGCTTAAAAGAAACGGCTCATTTACTTCTTACTTTCCGCTACCATCATAAAAACTGTCTCCTTTGTTGTGTCAGCAAAAAGCATGCTTTCAAACACATGGAGAATTGGAATCAGGAGGGTCGTCTGGATTAGTGTCTTAGACAGCCACTTCAGCTTTGAGTCCCAAACCATACCAGCTTAACGTGCTTGTGTGAAATTGCAGCCAACATCTCGACGGTTTATCTAATACAAGAAAAGCCTGTACAAGAAAGACAGGAAAAAAAGATGGAATTAGGGTGTCTGTAACAGGTAAATTTTAGAACATCAATTCACTTCCACAAATTCAGGTTCCAATTTCAGATAACTCCAAGCTCAAAGCTGTGTGAAGAAGCACAAACCTGAACAAGGCTATCACAAAGGCAGTGAATATCCTCTAAACAACTACTTAGATCAGTACCAAGATTCCCAATCTGCTGTGTTTAGCTTATTCAAACTCTACCTTCACATGGAAAGTGAGAGCAAGGGATCATACAACAAAGGTTTTGATAAACTCTTTCTTGGACTTCATAAATTTTTGTAACTCTTCATGCGCAGTTCAAACTATGCACCCTTAGCCTCTACAGATAAGTTTACCCTAGTTCATAAGTGAGTTATGAAATGACTTTTCTACACACTGCTTTTTAGCTTTATCAGATGATCTATACTAAAGAAAGAGATCTTTTTCTTCTCAAAGTCCATTTTGTCATGGCAGTTTTCATGAAGCAATTTAATTCAGCTGTAGCATTGTGCTCCTGAGTATCCCTTGTTTGCTGGGAATTTCCTCTTTAATGCAGGTCGCTTTGTTTCTGACTTTCCTGTAGGTTTAAAATATCTGTGATTAGTGATTTCATTACACTGCACTTAGTCAGGCAGAATACATGAGGACAAAAAATATCTTTAATTAGACCACAATACTGCAGGAAAGGGAAAGTTTTGGGACAAGTCCTTCACATAACGACAGTTGTTTCAAGAGACAGAACACAACAGAGACAAGAAAGGGAGAGATAGAGAGGGGCAAAGGGTGTTGGTAAGAGGAGAAAGAGAATGGAAAGATGAGGGGCCAAAGAGTCTGTCATGGGCTGACAGAGGAAGATAGAAACGCAGGTTAGAAAGAGTGAAAAAGAGAGAAATTACAGGCTGTGAAGGAAGAGAAAGGCAGACAGCAGACAGAGAGATACAGGCTGGAAGAGAGGGTGAGACAGAACATTAATACATCACAGCAAATGCTTTGGCATTCGCTTTTTATCAAGTAATATCATCTCTGTAATTTGCCCACATTCCTTCACAAATGCCTGAGAGTTTATTTGTTATTCTAATTATTTCTCTATATTTCTGCAATTTTCTACAACACATTTTGTCTAAACCTATTAAAGTTCAACCCATTTTTCCATAAATACTCCTGAATCAGACTTTAAACTCCATTTATGAAGATTAATTTTCACTCCTATATGTAATGATCTATTTTTAGATCTCTTTCTTTTCAGTGATTAAGCATGCGTATCATCTGAAATTCTCACAAACTCTATTCACTGTTTCAGTCACCCAAGAAAAACTCATATATTCCTATTGGGCCTTCAGGACTGATCAAAGAGGGCTGTGAATATCTACAATGAATCAAGATTAGGTACAGAAAACTCAGAAGCACATGCCAAAATAATGATGTTTTCATTATCACTTCACAGACAATTAATAAACTAGAGTGGGGGGAAATGAGTTTACTTTATTATAGAGATTTTACACTATAAATAGTTAGTTACTCATATCTGGAAAATACAGTTCTGGCAGGGAGAAATGTCAGACGGATATTAAAGAGCGTTAGAAGGAATATCAGCTCCCTCTATGGAGCATAGCCAATAATTGAGAAAAAATATTATAGAGGATGAAACTTATTTTCTTTTTCTGTTTGCAAATTGCTTTGAACAGCTTCTAGATAGTTACAGTTAAAGTCAAGTTCTGCCCATCTAGCCTAGTAATAGTGATGGCTTTTTAGGCCTGAGATTTTTCTTCTTTTTGAGTAAACAGAGATATTAAGGAATTTGGTTGTGGTCTGGGGTTTTCTTCAAAACATAATCTTACAATATTTTTTTAACCATTTTAGGCTGCAAAACCATATGTTCAAGAAATATTTTAATCTGCCTGGGTAACTAACCTGAAGCATGTCAGGATTGACTACAGACCTTTGAGGCAAGGGTCAAGAACTGTCTTTGTAAGCAGACTTGCAACATACTGAGGGGTGCTTTAGACCAGCTGGGCCTGGGAAGGTTAACCTGAAGGGAAGAGGGGGCACAAGGATTTGAAAAATGGGGGGACAGCACGACAGGGGAAACTCTCTGGCATTTCCACTGTAAAAGCAGCATGAGTTGCAGCCTATCATAAATGCTTGTACACAAAAGCATGGAGCATGAAGCAAGGGGAATTAGAAGTCTGTGAGCATAGCATGGTTCTAATAATGCCAAGGTTGTGGGTTTGATCCCTATATGGGCCTTTCACTAAAGAGTTGGACTTGGTGGTTCTTGTGGGTCCCTTCCAGCTGAGAATATTCTATGATTCTGTGAAATCAGCAAGTGTGATACTGTAGTAGGTGTCTGCTATCACTTGACCAGGAAAAGGAGACAGATGAAACCTTATTTAAGCAGCTCAAGAAAGCTGCACCATCAAACATTCTTGATACCAAACAATGACTTTAATCTTCTTGATGTGTGCTTAAACAGCAATACAGCTGGTGGTAAGAAACCACAATATATACAAAATGTGCTGAAGGCAACTCCTGATGCATGTGGCCAATGACCTGATGTGAAAAATGCCCTGTTCAACCTGCAACTTCCAAACAAGGTTAAACAAACTACAAGTAAGGAGTCTGAGGGCATTCTTAGGCTGCAGCATACAAGGTCCTAAGAGGAATGAACAAGACAAAGAGCAGAATCACAATTCTGGACATCAGAAAAAGAGAATTTGAACTGTTCAGGGACCTGCTTGGAAGAATTCCAAAGGAAGTTGCCCTGGAGGTTAAAGGAGCCTGGGAGAACAGGTTGAGAATTGTTCCCAGGAAGGCCTTTGGCCAAAAGCACACACCAGCATCTCAGCCCTTTCTCTTCCTCCTCCTGGTATTCACACAGAAAGGGTAAGGATGGAAGGGATCACAGTGGGTTATCTGCTCCAACCTCCCAGCTCAAGGTTCAAGCAGGGTCATCCTAGAGGACATTGCACAGGATTTCATCCAGGCAGTTCTTGAGTATCTCCTGTGAGGGAGGCTCCACAACCCCTCTGGGAAGCCTAGAGCAGTGCACAGTCACCTGCACAATTAGGGACGTCTTCCTCATGTTCAAGTGGAATTTCCTGTGCATCAGTTTCTGCCTGTTACCTCTCGGCACCTCTCAGAACAGCCTGGCTCCACCCTCATGGAACCCTCCCTTCAGATACTGATAGACATTGATGAGAATCTCTCTCAGTCATCTTTTCATGAGGCTGAACAGGCCCAGCTCCCTCAGTCTTTCCTGGTTTAAGAGATGTTCCAGTCCCTAAATCATCTTTGTTGCCCTCCACTGGACCCACTCCAGGAGCTCCCTGTCTCTCTTGTACTGAGGAGCCCAAAACTGGATGCAGACTGAAGATGGACATGTATTGTGCTTAAGATGTACCTGATGACTCTACAGCTCTGTGTAGAAACACAGATGAACAAATATCATTTTCCTTATGATTCAGGCGAAAACAAGAACAAAGAAACAAGTTTGCTTCACTGCAGCAATAAGTGATAAACTATTTATTGTTCCTTATAATATAAAACCAGAAGAAAATATCATCTCGGTCCTGAACACCATTTAAGCCTGAGACAGGAAACAGCCTGGGGGTCAGGAACAAAATATTTTTAGATAGCGAGTTTCAGCACTGAGGTGTCAGTATACCACCAGCTTCATCACTGTTAAAAGTATTCATTTCAGCTTCCTCTCAAGCAGTGAGAAACTCCTTTCTGAGGAGGGCTAGGAACCAGTGGAACTGTGACCAAAGAAGAAGATACATATGCCACACGATCATGCAGGGGTGGGAATAGAAAACCAAAGGCTATCTGGACTTGAATTTGATCAAGAATGTGAGGGGCAACAAGATGGGATTGTTCAAGTATATAAATGAAAGAAAGACAAAGAAAATGTGGGTTTGTCATTAGATGGAGCAGAGACCATGGTACAAAAGGAACAGGCCAAAGTACACAAAGCTTCTCTCGCCTCAGCCATTAATGGTAAAATCAGCATGCAGGAATCCTAGATTTCTGAGACCAGGTAGAAAATTTTAGCAGGGAAGGTTCTAGGAAACAGACAAATAGAACATGCAGCAGTCTGTGAGACTTGACAGCTTGCACTCACAAGTGCTGAGGAAACCTGGAGATATTGAAAGACCACTCTTGGTTGTCTTTGGAGGGCAGATGGGACAGTTTCTGAGGACTGGCAGAGAAAAAATGTCAATCCTATCTTCAAGAAGGGAGAGAAGAGTGAGTCAGAGAAGCCCAGGCCAGACCAGTCCTCCTCAGTTCCTGGAAGGTGATAGAAACCATCTCTAGACACATGAAGGATGAACAGGTGATCAGGAGTAGTCAGCTCTGATTTACAAAGTGGAAGCCATTTGATTTAAGTAATTTGACAGGCTTCTCCAACAAGTTGAATAGGTTGGTGGATGAGGGGAGCACAGTAAACACTGTTTATCTTGTCTTAGACTGGCTTTTGCCCCAGCCTCCCACAACATTCTAAAAGAGAAACCAGGAAAAAAAAAAAACAACCAGGTTAAATAAGTGGGTACTGAAGAATATTAAAATCTGATCAAAGAGCTGTCCCAGAGGGTTGTGGACAAAGTCTATCTGGATGCTGATCACCAGCCATATATCCCCTAGGGGGGGTAAAATTGTTGGGCAAATACTGTTTAATACCTTCATTAATGCTCTAGACAATTAGATAGACTGCACCTGCATGAAGTTTGCAGAACAGACAAAAGTGTGAGAAGTAGCTAATACATCAGACGGCTTTGCTACCATACAGAAGGACATAGACAGACTGGAGAAACAGGACATCAAAAACCCTATTAAGCTCAACAGAGGGAAACATGAGGTTCTGCATCTGACATAGAGCAACCCTGAGCATGTGGAAGGAAGTGATTCTTCCACCCCTACTTAGTACTTGTGATGGCACACCTGGAGTACTATATCCTCCTCTGGGCTACACAGTACAAGACAGACATGGACATACCGTAAAGAGTCCAAAAAAAGGTCCACTAAGGTAATTCAGGAACTGTGTCGTGTGTCATGTGAGGCAAGTCTGAACAAGCTGGAACTTCTCAGCCTGGAGAAGAGCAGGTTTGGGGAACTTATCAGTCCTCATCAGGGGACTAGACCTGACAGAGAAAAGCTCTATTCAGTGGTGCCAATGGGCAAAAAGACAGTGGACACAATTTAAAACACATTACATTCTACTGCACACAAGAACATAATTTTTAGCTGTGAGGTGGCTGAACCACTGAGACAGGTTGTCTAGAGAAGTTTGGAATCTCAGGCCCTGAAGCTCTTCAAAATCTCACTGGATAGTCCTGGAAAACCTGCTTCAACTGACACTGCTTAGGCAGAGGTGTTTGAGAGAAAGTGGTATGTGACAGCCTCAACAGTTCCTTGAACAGGTGTAGACTAGGGAAACTGCACAGAATCTGCCAGCTTAGACTGTAATTTTGTAGAAAGGTGTTCTCTCACTTGGTAATAACAATTTTTTCAGAGTGAAAAGGAAAAGGGACAAAATCTACTGATGATCAGATAATTTGTGGTTAAATACCTGCCTGCTAAGGCAAGGATAGGTTGGTTTGTATAAAGCACAGTGTAACCCCTGTCTTCCTCAAGGTGTGCTAAAATGTTCTGGGCAGCTCTGTGGTACATTGCTACAAACTGCCACCATTTCAATCTTTTGCTTCTTGCTGGAGATTATAACCTGTGTACAGCTAGTTTAGGGGAGTCACTTCCTTTGCATACACCCTGTTACTCAGATCTGACTTTTCATCTTCCAGAGATGTTTAATTCTCATATAGCCTACAGCAGGCACTTGATTCCGCAGTTCCCATGTGACCAAAGAAATTTGTTGTGCATGGTTTGTCTTCAATAGCTGAGAGAGGTGACAAGGAGCTGAAGGAGTTTGTCCGCGGAGCTTGCAAGTGCCATGTTACCGCACCCTGTATTTAATGTACCTGCAAATGTACCAACGGTGGGAAGGCAGGCAGATGAAGCTGGGAAGTGTTTTCCGAATTTATTTAGTAGCCACCGGGTGTCACTGCTACACCGCCAGAGATAATAGCCTGCGTGGTAGCCAGGATCGGTAATTGAGCTGTGCTCACGCTGTCACTATCAAAGAGAACGATAAACAGGCAGATCAGGAACTTCTGCATCTGCTGAAAGCAGATACTGCAGCATATCTGCAAGCAAAGCACAGTCCCCAGACAGTCATAAGGCCAGAAACATTTACTAGAAAAGCATACAGATTTTATAATATTTTTACCATCAGATTAAAATAACATGCCTCTGGACAGCCTATAGAGTAAATTATTTGAGCATCAGACCGTTTCATTCAATATAAGCATTTTGTTGCAGCTTATTGCAAACTACTGTGGAACTATCTGTTATATTTTTGAAACTTTGTTACATCTTTTCCCCGGCTCAATGGAACAAGCTTCTTTTATTTAACCAAGCAGTCTTTGTTCTTCATTTCCTAAGCCTCCTTCGTCTTCTCGTCCTACGTATCCCCCTTCCTCATTTATTAACCGTTGTAAAGCCATTACAGTGTGTGTGTGCATTAGCATTCCTTGCTTTACATTTTGATTGATAAGCTATTGAATATAAGAAAAGATGCATGGCAAACACACCATGATAATCAAAAGCAGTACAAGTCCCATTATTGCTATGACAATTACGTGTTTAACCTAAGGTCCAAACTTGAAACTTCCCAGGCAAGAAAACAAGACAAAAGCATCCAGTTCCTGGTTTTGCTGCAGCTCTCCAGACAGCTCCTTCAGTTCCTGGATGCTTTTGTGAATGGATTCAAGTGGTCACTCAGGTTCATACAGCACATTCCGTTGAAGTCTTCACATCCATGTCCCTGGCCTAATAGTAAAAAGTCTATTGCTGCTCTGTTTTGCAGTGTTGCATGATGTACTGAGCCAACATCTGTTAACAATCCTGTTACGGCATACTAGTGGCATTGCTCTCCTTTGCAAGCCAACAATCGAGTTTATTACTTGTGTTCAAGGCATGCCACAAGTACCAACATAGGCAACCAAAGAACCAAAAAACCATTTTGTAGGATTCCAGATTTTGGCCTCAGAGTCACAGTCAGGGCTAAATGTTTATCATGACATTTGTTTCACTTATGTCATAGTGCCCAGTAAGTTAGAGTTTCAAGACTGGGGTGAAACATGGTTAAATGACCGAAAGTCCATGGACCTCCCATTGCTTTTACTGGAGTGACTTTCCATGCTCTGACACCACATATTAGAAACATGTTTTCAGGCAGACTTATTGCATTGATTTTTGGGATGACTTGTGAAGGAGCAGTAAGACTACACCAGGCAGAGGCATTATGGTAAATGCCAGTGCCACTTATATTGACTCCTGTGTTGTCTGTGTTTTGACTGCTAGCGTAATTGAGATAAAAACACACGGGAGCTTTTACAGAGCCAAGTACGTCCAGCTCTTGAGGCTGCAGGGAGACAGCAGGCAAGTTACTTGCTTTTATCATGCCTCCATCAGTATTGCCCATATACCGTTTCACAGACTGGCCAGCATTAGGCTGCTGTGACCCCAAACACCACTACGATCTACACTCACCTGGAGTTGTACAATCACATGTAACTGTTTGATTGTATGAATTCCTTTGTCAAAGGAATGGAGAGGAGAGGAGAGGAGAGGAGAG
>VWZS01005298.1:277028-325584 GCA_013397075.1 Rhabdornis inornatus | reverse complement strand
CGAGGAGAGGAGAGGAGAGGAGAGGAGATATTAAATCTATGTCTCCCTTGAGAAAATTAAACAAGGGTGACAATTCCTCAGTGGAGCTATCAAGGGTAGGTCAGAGCTAATTAATAGCTCCTAATAATTTTTGCAAATCACTTAGTGTTTTAATAGAGGTCCACAGCACAATGGGCCGAGGAACATTTTTCTGTTCAAATAATAGAAACCTTAGGTATTTCAATGGTGGGACAGTTTGAACCTTGTCTGCTGCAATACAAAGACCAAATTTGTCAAGAGAAAAACACAAAAGGGCAAAACAGTTTTGCAATACTACAGGGTCATCTGCTGCTAGCAGTATATCATCCACATAATGATACAACAAAACCTTTGAAAACTGATGTCGCACCAGTTGTAAAGCACTTGCTGCCATAAACTGACATATTGTAGGCCTGTTTTCCTTTCTTATGGTAACACAATCCAGTGATAACTTTGCATAGGTTCGCTGTTGTTCGAGGATGGTAATGAAAAAGCAAAATGAGGTGCAGCATCGGGGTGTAATGCAATTGTGAAAAAACAATCCTTTAAGTCAATAATTAACATTCCAAATTTTCAGGTATCATTGCTGAATTAGGAATTCTGACAGTCAGTATTAGCATTTTAATAGGCTAAGGATTTCAACAAAGCTTCTCCTGCAGCTGGTAACTCAACTTGCCTCACGGCTGCTTGCAAATGAAAATAAAGATGATGTAAGGTTCTTGGGGTCCTTGCGTCATGGTGAAAAAGCCAGGCTCAGTCTTATTAACATCTGGTACTCTTCTCAGAGCTTTCAGCCCCCTCACTTGGTTAAAGGTTTCTGGGGGCATTTTTAATTGATCTCTTATAGATGCCTGAGCTCCCATCCCTGCCAGATGATCTCTTGTTATTTCAGCATTATGAGTGTTCATATTTGCCAGTGCCTATTCTTGACATACATCTTGGTATTCAGACGACCAAATTGAATACTGTCGTGGTGTCATAACCAATTTAAATAAAGCTTTCCGATCAGTAGGTAACATTATATAAATTTCTGCAATAGTCTCTGTAAGTCCCGTCATACAGGAAGATTGCAGACCTTTTTCACTCATAGACATTTTTAACTCCTTAGCCATATCATAAGAAATTTGTTCATGATGAGGATGCTTGTTGTGATAAATTACAGGCACACCAATGAGGAGTGCAACATCCCCCTGATCAATCACTTGTTTTCGGCAAGTATCTAAAAAGTGTTTGGCTCAAAGCAAAGTTTCCTTATCAGTCACACAGGGTGGAGGATTTAATTGCTGTTTTAGCAGCTTTGTGTCACTAGATGGTAGTGCACCCATAGCTTTCATTGGCTGTGGTTTTTCAGTGGGATGTAAATTACAGTTTTTTTAATTTATGGGATCCACCCTCCGGTTCCTCCTCATTAATTCCCTCCTTCATTTGCAAAACTACTGGATCCTGATGCAAAAGTGGTGGTCTTGATTTGGAAGAAATATCTGCCAACAGATCTACTGTGGGCTGATCAATTTCATCCAAATCATGAAAAGATCATAGTGCAGAATAAACAATGAGCCATGTAATAAATTCATCAGGATTAACCNTTGTTTGTTTATGTTTATCTATAAAATTTAATTTTTTTTTTCCCCCAACTGCTCGCAAGGCTGACCTACAATCATTCCTTAGCCTATGACAAGAAGGACATCCTCAACTATTCTTGAAATCCACCCTTCAGTTCAGTTGGGAATACACTGCAGGTCCGGAATCATCCCAGAGATGTCAGGCCCCTGTTAAGCAGGTGCCATTTTGCTGCGTATCAGCATGCAAAGCACAGTCCCCAGACAGTGATAAGTCCAGAAACATTTATTGGAAAAGCATACACTTTCTATAATATTTTTACCATCATATTAAAATAACATGCCTCTAGACTGCCAATAGAATGAATTAATTGAGCATCAGACCATTTCTTTCAGAACAAATGTTTAGTTATAGCTCATTGCAAATTACTGCAGTCCTATCTGCTACGTTTTAGAAACTTTGCTACATCTTCTCCCCACTTCTTTCATTTAACCAAGCAGTCTTTGTTCTTCTTTTACTAAGCCTCCTCTGTTTTCTCACCCTACAAGATATCTTTTTTTAAAGGACTGTGACAGCTTGATGAGAAGTGACGGTGAATTGGAAAGGAATAATGCCTCCCAAGGAAAGAAAGCTCCTTATGAAGTAGGAACGGGCTAGATGGATGCCCAGAGAACAGTGGATTTCAAGGTGAGGAATTAGTTTAGAGAATGCAGGTTTGAAGCGGGTCATCAGCAGGTAAGCTGAAAGACAGACAGTTTAGGAGACTGTAACCTTGCTGTCAGCATTGTGCAGTGTCCTGTGTGTGCTTGCACCTCCCATCACAGCATGGACTGTGCTGCCTCCCACCCAGACAGGCTGGAGCCATGCTATTACTCAGGCTGGCCCCTTCCTCATAGGGACACAGGCTATGTCTCCTCAAGCCCAGATCTAGCCAATGTACCAGCCTGTCTGGTCCACGGAGATGAAGGCCCAACTTGCTCCCCAGAGCCCTGCCATTCCAGGTGACTCTTGCTGAAAGCCTCACAAGACGCATCTGACACTGTCAATTCACCATTCCTTGCCCATAACCTACCATTTTCTTTCAATATATCCTTCTTTAACTGTAAAACATCCCCTCCTTATGTCAAGTATTATAACAAGGGTTCCCAGAACCCTTCCATATTCTTGGGAATGAATGGGTTACAACAGTCTAGAGATGCCCATCACTCAAGTGAGAGCGACACTCTGACAAATTAAGTATAATGGTATGCAGGACAGCATCTTTGCAATCATAATTTTTATTTGTACCAAGCAGATCTCAAAATGGCATTCATTTAGCGTGAAATGGTGGAATTTGCCTCTGTGGTGAATGAACACAAATAACCTGAGTGCTATTTCTGTATTCTTTCATGTGAGAAGCTAAAGGTGGCTGACACTGGCATGTAGAGTGGATTCCCTTTTCCGGACAACAGTTTAGTTCCTTGGCTGTAAACCTCATTTTGGAGGCCAAAGGCCGTGGGGGATCAGAGGTGACTACTGTACTAAATAAAAAAGCATAAGGAGGCAGAAAACCCCAAGTATAAGACTGAAATTCTTGATGGACACAGACTGAAATTGTCACCTGATAGGAGCCAGCCTAACATCAGTTTCACGAATTTGGATCAGTTCAGCCTTTCACTCCTGTGTCTCCTGAGCTTTACTTACTTACAGCCTCTGTCAGTACATGGTTGTCTTGTATAACTGAAGTACCCTGCTAAAACCCAGAGCTTTGAAGTACTTCCATTAGAAATAGAAGGGATGAGGGAGGGAAGGTAACTCAATTTCCAAAGGAGACACAAAGAATAACTATCCTAGACCACAACATGAAATAAGAAATGGTAGTGTTAACCAAAATCACTCACATCAGCCAGCTCTTAAACCATATCTCTCTGCTGCTTCTTGCTTCACGTCCCCCACCCCTACACACCTCGCAAGCCAGGACTCTGTGCACATTCTGCCTTTCCCAGAAACTGCCTGGGCTGTGGGTCAGAATGTGTCCCTGTCTAGGGTGGATGACACTCTCGTTCCAGTTTTCTGACTCCATCAGGGAGTGTAGCTGTCAGAAGAGGGTGGTGACCAGAACTGCCTTGAAGCCGTCTAGCCATTACGTGGCTTGTTAAAGGCTATGGTCCAAGTAATGTTCAGGGCAGATCTTCAGGATGATGGATGGATGAAGGTCTGCTGTCCAGACTCTCTCTTTCCTCCACCTCTTCTACAGCAGGAAACCCAAGGAAGGGGAGGGTTCTGCACTGGCTTGAGCTGTCTGGTTTCTGTACCCACTTTGTCTTGGTGCACTGTTTTGTTGCACTTCCCCGGAGCTGGTTAAAGCTGAACCTGCCTGTTTCTCTTGGCTGCAGAAATGAGGATTACTTGCTTGTTCCTTCTGGCTGCAAGCCAAATGAGACATCCCCAGACTCGGTGTGTCAAGGGAGCATTCTAACTTACAGGAACTGAGTCTTACTTCTCCTTCACTATCTGAAGTGCCTTACACCTCTCCCAGTGTCCCATAAGCTGCTCTATCACACCCAGGAGTCTCTTCTCTACAATTTTAAAGTCCATCTACAGACATTTCCTGTGGCTCCCCACCCCAGCTCCCTAATCCTGGTGTTGTTTAATGTTCTCAAAAATAGCCAGCACTCAAAAGGAATAGAACCACCTTTCCCAAGCAGAGAACTAAGACGCACACACAGAGTCCCCTAAAACAACAACATTCAGCTGTCTGTGACTGGTTTCACAAATAATGCAAATTTTTAAGAAATTATCAAGTCCAGTTTGGAGAACAACTCTGCTTTCTCAAAAACAAAACAAAACCAAAACAAACAAACAAACAAAAATAAACAAAAATAAAACAGACAAGATTTGTCACAGCTGGCAGTGGAGAGTAAGTTTCTGAGATATCAGAATTAAGTGGGCTGAACCCCTTTTTTGAGCACTCCTCAAGACTTTTTGAAAGGCTGAGTTGGGAGGAACAAGTTGCCAGCTGGGCAGTCAGCTTTCCCAAATAAAAAGTTTCAACTTCATCAAAACCAAAAAACATCTGAACTCACAGAACTGAAACTGACAAGCACAAAAGCAAATTTGCAATCAAACTGTCCCATTTTGCTAGAATTACCCCTTAAATTCAGTTTATACACACTTAAACAACTTTTTTAAAGCAAGGAGCAAAGAAATCTCCAAAAATGTTCCCTCTCATTTACAATACAGAGGTTTGCTGACAGCAACTTCCCAGAAGTCTAGCATTTCTCAGATCAAAACCACAGTGAACTGATGAATCGCCTCAACTTTTGAGGTCTTTCGCACTGAACAATCTTTTTCTAATCCCCACCTGTCCCCATGGCATGGGTTTGTTTTTGTGCCCATGATGATAACGTGGCCCAAATGAGCACCTCTCCCTCTAAACCACACCACAACAACCAGAGCAGCATTCAGGCACTTATGCAATTTCTCCATGCTTGCTAAACTGAAGTAGGCTCAGATCCCCTCTGACCACCACACCCCCAGTGCCTTTCACCCATAGAGAAACATTTGTGTGGCCATTTGGGCAGCAACCACCAGCCCTGGTGGCACCAGCAGGGTTAAAAAAAGACTGACACTGGATTCACAGAGTGGCACAGTAAAAAACTCTCTTGATGGAAGTATCACTGTTTTTCCCTTCCTTCTTCTGTTGGAACATTCAGATAGCATGCAGGCTACCACAGATCTGCTTCCCTATGGTCACTCTCTTACTTTCATTAGATTAGGATTTCATTAGATTAGGATACCATCATATTGATGGTATCAACAATGCCTAATAATTACACTAGGATGTTGTATACCAGTTGAGCCAGTTTAATTACAATAACAGCTCAGTGTATGTGATACTGCCATACTCTCTGCACACACCTCAGGCTTTTATCTTTGTTAGGGCATGCACAAATTACTTGAGGCATTTTCTGCAATATTGAGCACAACTGCATGCCATCTCTGGCCTAAAAAAAAACACCCCCAAATTTCAGTCACATTTCTCAAGCAAATCTACAATAGCAAAAAATAGAGTTGTCTGCTCACTTAGTAGGAGAAATAAACTGCAGGAAGAAAAGAAGGAATAAGGTATCACTGAAAATAAGACAAAGAAAAATAAAATCATTACCTAATTTTGAACATATTTTCTTTTTTTAAATATCAGTATTTCATGGCAGAAACCAGTTTACAAAAAATGTTTAGGTGACAAAGCAGAACAGATGTTTTGAAAGAATCCCACTATTCCACGCAAAAAGAGAAATAAGATAAAATCCAATGAAAATTTATGGGTTTCACTCTCTCGGAACCCCTCAAAAGATTTCAGATGGTACCTACTGAGTAGGTTGAGATTGTCATGTGACAAGATAACTGTCCATCCAAAAGTGAAGTGAGCCTTTTGAGTTTGGATATCTGGATAAAAGCTGGTGTCCTGCCTACAAAGGTTAGCTTTCTTCTGGGCCTGTTCCACATAACCAATTATTTTCCCTTCAACTTCTGCCTTGATTAGATATATGAGAAATACGGTGCTTTTCTTGGAAAAAAATAGAGGAAAATAAATACTTTTTGGCCCATACACAACCTGCTCAATTTGCACATCTGAAAATTATTTATGCATAAGAAGGTATGGGCTATCAGCCACCAGGCCCTGTAATTCACCAAACACCACCAGCAGGTTCCCAACCAATCCACTTGCACAGCCTGAAGTCTGCTCCCATGCTGTGATGTTATCTCTACTTTGATTTGATCTTACACCTTTGGGCTTTTGTAATCACTTGAAGAAGCCTGCAAGCTCTTGCTCCAACATACAGGTGTCAAACATCAGAAAAAGCTCTGCCTTGGCCACGTGTGACCATCCAGAACTCATGGTTGTCAGGATCACCCTCAAAAGATGATCCCAATGTCATTTGAGAAGTACTACCCAGGCTCTACCCAGCATGATAGACTCACTATGTTCGCATCATTGCCATCACTGTCTAGCCTGCCTGCTTTCAGCTGGACAAGAATCAATGACAGCCTCATTTTCTACATGAGTAGTTAGTTGGAAATATCATGCTGTGTGCTACTACACAATATTGTGAATGTATTTCATCAAAAAAAGGAAATATTCGATGCTGTGGACACAGCATAGAAAGCAGGGAAGAAGGAAAAACCAAGCCTTGCTTGAGTGCTTCTTTCCCTACTCAAAGGGCTTAACCTTTCAGGGCTTAAAAATTAATTATGTGTTAAGTGTACCTTACAACATGAGACAGTTGTTGCAACCTTGCTTATTCTACGTGCTGTATGATTAAGTGTTCCACTGGACCTTCATTTCTAGGAAAGCAGATGGATTTTCAGGGTACACTGCTATACTGACTCAGAGTTACAACAGAAAGAAAAGGTTGAGAAATGCTTGACATTTCATATTTCATATTCATATACTCATCTCAAATTGAGATAAAAGACATCTTTTAGGAACATGATTTATGTTTTTAGTTTCTATGGATTCTAAGCATTTTTCTACAACACTTATCCATTTACTCTGATTTTTTCAACTGAATTTGGTTAAATAAAACTGAGTCACATTTAAAAACACAGCTTTTAGGATCAATTTTTATTTATATTTTGTTTTTTTTAACAGTTATTGAAACTATTCCAATTTTGTGAATCATTTTACCTCCCTTAAAATTTTATTTCCTAGAGGGTATCACTCTGATGGAAATGTACTACAAAGTTCTGCTCTGTGGTCTATCAGTAGAAAAAAAGACTATAAACAAAGGTAGCTGATTTCCTACCTAGTCAACACAGTGGCATCTTGCTGGAAACCTAGGCCATCATACCAGTTTGATTTAGGAACATAACTCATTTCTTAAGGTGCATATGTCTATAGTGGCTTCAGATCCAATCTCGGTTACTCAGTGTTACAGCATCCAGTAGAACAATGACAGACTTCTGTTAAAAGCTTTCAAAAAAATATACTGCAGCAGTGGAGACATTAAAAAATCTCATTTGTGTTTCACTGGACTTGCCTGCAAATTTCTCACACACACATTGCAGAACACTTTGGAGGGAATCCCACTTACCTTCCTGGGAATGGCCCATTCCCACTCCTTCTAAACTGAGTTTGGAATGAATGAGGTTGTCACCGAAGAATGTAGTAGGAATGGAAGACTGAAGTAAATACCAAAGAGCCTAATTCTTCTTCTGTAACACCACAAGTCTCTGCTACCATCCCTACTATCTCTGCAACAACATAGTACCTGGGGGATGATAAGAGAGGAATTATAGGAATGAGACTCAAATTAGAGGAATGGATTCCTCTCTCAGCTGGGGTGAAAATGAACGAAAGAAAGTTGAAACTATTCTCCAATTCCTCTACAAACTAATAACAAGGTCAGTTCAGCTTTCTCTTTGATGCTGGGAATGTGTCAGAGTTTGGTTGGCTTTTGCCACAGTCAAACAGGAATGTCTGCCTCATATATAAAAAGGAGTGCTCCGTGCAGAGTTGCTTGATTTGTGATTTATACAACCAACCTCTGAGGCACATTGCCTACTGAGCAAATAACTCAGGCCATTCCAGGAGAGTGGTGTGGAGCCCCAAATACACAGCTGTTACAGTCTGAAGACAGAGGATTCAACTAACCATACTGGCAAGTACTGTTTTTGCCTCAAGTCTCAGCTAGGGCAGTCACATTATCTGACTTCCTCCTTATATTACCAAAAAAATTAGGATTCTGGTCTTCAGAGTGGCAGAGAAAATCTTGAAAAATAGGGGCACACAAAAGACTCAAACACAAAAACAGACACTAAGAAGGCACTGATTTATGATTTTAAGTAAATGCCATTAGCTTTTCAATGTAAAAAACTGAAAAAAACTTCTCAAAGCAAAGACTTTAACACTCCTTCACAAAACAACTGATGTTTTCTGAACTCTTGGAGATTAGAGATACAGTTTTGTCCAATTTCTTTAGTTGGAAGTGAAAGTTAATTTCCACCAGGAAACTCTGTAAGCTGACTCTCAGTTTATAAATAAAGGCTTCTAGGCCAAGCTTTGTGATACCCTTAGAACAGAACATGAGAATAAAGCAGAGTTTAAATGCCCTTTTCAGTGTGTTTGAAAAGTTTTCCCCCATCTGAATGACAGACCACAATGGACGCATTCACAAACTTTGAGCAATACACTATTTTGTGGCACATGCTCTCTGGGTTAGTACTGGTAGTGAATGTTCTTGGAGCATCTTACCCACAAACCAATCTTAACACTAAAGGATCATAAACTACACTGAAACTCCTGTGTTAAAATACACCAGGCCTGTCAGAAGGTAAAAAAACTCTTAAGCTTCCTATTAGACTTGAAGAAATGGGAATTTGGGAGAATGCTGTTACTAACATAGTGCTTCCGGTTACAAAGGTGTGCTGTTCAGCCAGTACTTGCAGGACTGACTCCTGAGATTGTTGCAAGACTGTGCATCTCCAGAATTTCCACTGCAGGAGCAAGGAGCACTTCTTAGAGGAATACCAATGTGCTTGCTGCACTTTTTCCCAGATCTGGTAATAACTGTGGAGCTTCCTTGTGTCCTTTGGCACTGCCTCCTTCACGCTACTCATTCCTTCAATCCTCCAAACCATTCCCCCTCTGGAGCAATCACAATGAGCCAAGCCAACCTGGTCCACCAGTAAAACAAACAAAAATAAAAAGCCTAGTGTTGCATACGTCTGTTTCCCCTCAACAATTCCTGGTTGCTAGATGTGAAATTTTAACAGTGTTTACCCAGGATTTGACTACAGGATGCGGAAAGAAAGTCCCTGGGGGTATCCTTGCCCTGTAATAATGTATTATTTTTCCAAGCAGTCTCAACCACTGGAATTTTCTCTGACCTCCCACTGTCTCACTTGGTAGCTTAGTCTCCTGAACAGCAATCTGATGAAGTAACTGCATAATCTGGTTAATTACACATTATTATTTTCATTGTTGAAAGACAGCTTTTTATATCACATCACCATCCCTGAATTTACAGACACTAGAATACAGTTCAACAGGCATGTCAGGCAGGATTTTAGCAGCTCTTCCCAGAAGGACCTTGTCAATGTTTTCCTTAAGCCCCAACTGAAAAGTGGAATGAAACAAAAATATTCAACCGACTGGTTTTTTTCCTTCCTGAGAAAGGAAAAAAAATAGTTTGTTCAAATGCAAATCTATATGGTCTGCAAGAAAGAAGTTTTTGTTTTTCTCCCAAGATGTTAAAAAAAAGAAAATCTGTTTTTCAGAAGCCATTGCTTTAGTTCAGCTGAATTATTTAATTAACGAAAAACGAGAGGCATGCTGGGCTTTTGACTGTGCTTTGTTCCTGAAGAAACTCTTAATGGGCATCATCTGGTCAGCAAGACAGAAATTTTTATTTGGTCCATGAGGTGTCAGTCAACATCAAATGGAAGCATTTTTCAGCTTGGCTGGTATATCAAAATAAAAATCTCTGTTGAGTTTTGAGGACAAGTAGTAATTTCGCTATGAAATACTCCATTTCTAGTAAAGTTCACCAATCCCAGGTCAGCTGCAGTGTGTTGTATATACAAGTGTGCAAGCTAAAAATAAATTTCTTGCTCTGGAATTAGGACTCCAACCTGCTAATTCCCAGAAATACTATGGGGACCTCAAAGGACCTGTAGTGACTACAGTGAGAATACAAGTTTGAAAAGACAGTCTGAATAACATAACCCATGAAATAGCAAACCAACCACACAGGAATAGAAGAAATAGATGAAAAGAGAAAATACATGCCCTGGAGCTTTAATGATATAGCCTCAGCCAGCTCTGAATACCTTACCAAGATGTGATCTAGCCAACACAGCCAACAAGAAACATTCAATATTTCTGACTTTAGCCAGGACATGCCAACCTGAATGTTCCCCAGGCACAGCGAGCCAGCTGATGCATACGACCCTTATCTCCACTCTGCTTGGCATGAGAGAGGACTATTGCCCTCCTAACCCCTGCACAGGTACAGGATGTGGAAGGGAACTGCTGCCTGCAGGCTGGCACAGGTGTGGTTCTGCTCTCTGCGTAACATATGCCTGGCACTGCCTCATCTCCCTGTACAGCCAGGAAGGAGATGACTAAGAGCCGGGTTCAGATCCAGAAATTAAAATCAAACTTTTACACAAACATTTGCACAGAAATAATGACCTGTAAAGATTAGATAAGGCTGTCTTGCATAGAAAATTTTCATGCATGACTGCCATCAACTTGAGAAACACCTTTTAGTCACCTTGTTTAAAACGGATGGTGTTCTCAGAACCACTGTAACACATTTATTTTTAACTCAAGGAGTTTAATAATTGACTGCTTTAAGATGGTGGATAGCAGAGTGGAAAGATTCCTGCGGACACAGTAGCTCCAGTAGCTGAACACTGCTCAGAGACAGGAACAAATGCGCAAAACTTAGCATTTTGGAGCCCTTTCACACTCTTTCTAAACAACTGACCATTGTCTGCATGGCCTCCTGCCAACATCCATGTTATTTCATTCTCTTCTCTTCACCTCTTCATCTCACATCTGACCTACCCCCATAACAGTAGCCACTAATAATGAGTATGACTGCTGTCTGAGGCAGGAGCTGAGCCCTGAATTTCCTGTCAGTGCCTGCACCACAGGACATCATCATCATCACCTTCAGAAATATTAGACTAGTAAAACCCAGAATAGAAAACAAATATAGCTCTACAATTACAAGTGGGATCGACTAATCAATACAAAAAATGTAGAGATAAAGAAACATCTGAAGAACATCAAGAAATATAATTTTTTTTGAGGAGGAAACCATTTATTGCCATGATGCATTACTGTTTTTAGCATGTGCTAAGGCTGCATATATCTCCACAGGCTTAGATGCAAATTTTTGTATGAAGTACTCTGTTTTGTTAGAAGGTAGAGTGGCAGTTCCTGGTTGCAAATAAATCTAAGTTACTTATGAGTGCTGAATTTATCATCTACATATACAGTTACATCACTGCTTTGCTCATTAACTGTCCTGGAAACAGAAGAAAGGTACTGAAGAAAGAATGCCTAGCCCATAAGATCCAAGCACACATTGTTTCACACTGAACTGCCCTCCAAGCCTTGAACTAGTATCACTGAAGTTTTCCTGTTACGCGGTGCTCGCAGCTGGAGTTGGAACAAAATCTTAGACTGGCAGATGAAAGGAGCAGTGGTAGAGAGTTAGTCCTCTCAGTATGCAAGCCCCTTAACAAGCTGTGCCTCTCAGCATACTAGGCTCTGAGTGTCACCACTCTATCAGAGAACAGAGTCGTTGTACACCTGGAGTACATGAGGTCTCTTCCATACCAGAGAGATACATGCCAGAGATCCAAAGGTCCAGCACACGGATTCCAATTTTATCTTGAAGGTTAGCATTTGCTTCAGTCAGGACTGCAACATATGGGCAGGAAATGAGGATTAGTCACCCAGGGATGCAAACAGAATAGGATCATAGAAATGCCAATCCCTGTCAGATTGACTTTAGGCTTTTTAAACTATTTTGAGTCTTTTTAGGCCTTAGTTTTCCCCTTACTTTCAGAGAAGATTTCTCAAATCCCAGGCCCAAGAGCTACAAATTCATTTCAACACTTTCTTAAAGTGTAAAATTTAGATATCAAGTACCATGGGACTGACATTTAGACCTCTAGTACTGAAAGTACCATTGTTGCTTCTTGGCAACTGTCCTTAGAAGACAACTCGCCTAACCCAACCCAAATTTCTCAAATGTCAAAGACTCAGCTTGATTCAGGTGAAGCTGCCTACAGCTTCCCTTGATACCTGGTTTTCTGTCCATAACCACTCCTGATCTTTTGAGCATGCCACACTTACCTTGATGTGTCATGCTACCCATATAGACCCAATAGACCCAATAGAGACCCATGTAGACCCAACACAGACAATATAGACCCAATAGCTGTGGCAAACTCTTCCAGGAAGATCACGTTGGCCTGCACTGATCTGTGTTCAGCCATGTTGAGAACAAGATACCCAATTTAAAGCAGTCTTGGCTTTCTCTGCTTCGTGTCATTTCTTTCTGGTCCCTTTACTACCATTGTAAAGGAACTCTGGACACTTGTCTACAGCTCTCCTCGGTCCTTGCACACTTAGTTTTGCCTTGACTTCTTACATCCTAGCACAGTTTACTTGGCAAGACCGGAATAAAGCACACCACAAAGCTTCAGAGAGACACCCCAAATAACCCACTCAATTATCTCCCCTGTTGATTTGCACCAGTTGTAGTCCATGAAATCAGTTACTTTGACTAGTTTGGAATACTTCATTCTGACAGAGAAGTCCCCACCTGAAGTTATCACACAGCATTTCTCAGAGCAATCTTTCCTGCAAAAGAGCATAGTAAAGTGCCCATGGCCTTCCTCACTGTCCTTAAGCTTAGCTGATTAAGAAGTCACTGAAGGACTCCCTTGCTCTTGCAACTGTAGGCATGCAGACTCCCAAGACACAACACAGGCTTTGATAGTCTGCTTAGGTCATAGTGTCCTCAAAAAAAGTTTCCAAAAAAGAACAAAGCACAGACAAATTGAAGGAGAGCAGTGGAAAGCGAAGAGAGAGGAGACAGTACCAGATACTTTATTTTTATTGTCTTATTCACTAAAAAGATGATGAAAGATTTTGATGCCATGTATTTTAGATATTCTTATTTTGATCTGCTCCCTCCTGAATGTTTGAGGCATGCTCTGTAAGCTATTTTTGACTTGTTCTTATCTGTATTTTTAAGAAGGGAAAGACTGGTCTGCGCCAGGTATCATAGGCCACAGATTTTAGCTAACTACTAGCGATCTTGAGTTGTTTTGTTCTAGGTATGACATTCTCACATATGTATTACAGCTTTCCTTCCCTGACAGCAGACTCTTACCATACAGCTTATTCTTTGCTGCTCCTTCCCCGAGAGAACTGTGTGCTCTTGAGTTCTGTGGCTTAAACAGTGACCTAGGAAAAGCCAGTCACACACCAGAAGCAAAAGCACAAATATACATTTTTATTCCAAGCCATTAGACTGGCTGCAGAACACACTGCAACAGTTTGCTAAGCAGAGTACTCCTGCAGGACTACATGATCCAGAGGGTGGAGTTGTGGCTTGGAGTGTGAACTGTACTTCTTTGTTAAAACAACTATGTGACCTAAAGGGAACTAGGAAGCAGAAGACACACTGTTCACTACACTCTGCCTCTTGCTGTGCCATGATATGGCACCCCTGAAAGTCCTCTGACACAAAAGAAGAGCCAAGAGCCCATATGCTCAGTGTCAAGTCCCAAAGTCTGGCCAGGCATTCAGCAGGTTTGCTAATATTTTCCTTACCTTCAGCCAGGGATGAAGTCGAGGATGATTGCACTCTTAGTTTCTCAACAGCCTCAGAACTCTGTTCCAGGAAAAAATTGGACATCACACTGTAAGCTTCTCAAACACACTGTGGTCCCTATGAGTGAAGAAAGGTCTTGGTTGAGTTAGATCCCATTTGGGCAGATATGGAAGGAATCTTATCTGAATCTTATCCCCTTCCAATGCATATTCTAAATTCCCAGTGTTGTCTTCATACATTTTAAGTGCCCAAGTACCTTCAAAAAGTTGGCCTTCCTCAGTAAAAATCCAGCAAGCCCTGCCTGTCAAAAGTGGCTTTCAAACTAAGCTGAGAAGAATCCAGCTAGGCCTTTTACAATTTTAGGCACCTCTGACTTTCTTTATTGTACATAATTTCCTCAAACAAAATGTCATTTGGTCTGTAATATTGCAGTCTACTCTCTCAGAGGCAATTTATTTTCCTGATTTATGAAGCATTTCATAAATGCTTTGGGGGGCTAACTGATGTAGAACATTTAGAACTGAACATTTTCAAAAACATTTCCGATACCAGCAAGCCAATATACAGATAATTGCAACACATATGAAGCACTAAAACTCTTCAACAGGTTTAATGCTAGGAGTTTTCTAAACTTGTGCACTCTACACATGCTTTCTTGTGCTTTCTAGAAGCATGTGTGACATTTATGAAGATGGACAACCTGAAGCACTGGGAAAAGATTCTGCTTTGAAGGCTTAGACGGGAATTTACCTTAAGATTCTCTGTGCAGAGGGTCTGTACAGGAGTGAATGTCACTGCAGAATTTGCAAAAGAGATACCACTTGTACACTACATCTTTGCTTCCTAAACTCTCTCTCTATAGTAGGTTGCTGGCCTCACCCAAACAAAGGAATCCCCTAGGGTCCTCACTTGGAGTAAAAACCCAATAAAAACAGAATATAAGCCAGAATGTCCTCCAGAGCCTTCCTGTCTCTCTTTTGCTCTTGGAGTGAAACGATAAAAGTGTATGGCACATTGACTCACAGAACTGCACTGATGCCAAAGCACTTTGCTGGTAGAGCATCTCATAATTTGGATGAACAAAGTGCTGAAGTAAGTAGGGATCTCCCTTATTCATCAGCTAAACTAAAGAAGACTGGCCTCAGTATGTAAGCGGGGTTTGTATTTTCTTTGCAGAAAACTGCCAGCTACACAGCTCATTACAAATACATTTGCCAAGAACAAAAAGTCCTGCCCTGTCCCCGGTACATCTCAAAGTATGAACTCACCTTCAGGGCTGCTCTCACACAGTACAATCTGTGTTGCTCCCCTTGTATTTAGCAAGAACAGTGACTTGCAAGAAGATGGCTCTCTCTTTTTGCCTTCCAAGGAAAACTTGCTTAATAAATACTCCTTTAAGTTTGGCTCCATATATTCCCTTCTGTGTGATGCCCACAAACATTCCTACTTTATCCTTTTTATATAGGAAATCTGCATAATTTACTTCTTGTTTTCCTACCCCTGGATTTTCAAAGATCTGTTTCAGCTGTGAATCCAGCACATTTCAGACCCAACATATTTCAGATCCTCACTTAAACTCTCATGTCAGAATTCAGCCTTTTGGTTTCGGGACAGTAAAAAAATGGTCATCCAAGCAAGGATGTTCGGTCAATCATAGCACCAGGAAAAAAAGGCAAACTCTCATCAGTAAAGGGTTTTTTTCTTGCTACACCAAATCCCAACTGGACTCTAAGCCTAGATTCCCAGCTGAAAGACAGCAGTGACCAACCCTGATTTCAACTCTTCTATCAAAGTCTCTCTCAGACCTCTCTAAAAACATGAAGTCTGAAGCACTTGGCTCAGGGCCACCCAGACTGTAATCTCTACTTCTGAAGTATCACGCAGCAAGGTTCAGATCTTAAGGGTTCTCGGGCTCTCAGACCCTTCCCAACTTGACACTTGAGGTCACATATTTGAAAGTGTCCATTGCCACCACAAATCTAAGCACATATCTGGTCTGACAAGGATACAAACTGCAAAACAATAGAATCAAAACCTGACCAAAAAAATCCACTGTAAAAAGCCCATTCCTGAGAGAAAAAAAATACAGGAATTTCTGTAATGCATCATTTCACACACCAAACAAGCCAACATCTTTAAGACAAATATGCTCTTCCTCTTCAGCAGGATCCACATCCTGCTCCTGCCCATCTACAGATACAACATTGAATGGAACATGTTTGCTTTGTGTAGAAGTTACTGCCAAGACACTAAAGAGTAACACAGGCATTTAAACACAGGCATCTGATATCATTTTAGAGACCTTTAAGAAACCCTCATGGTCTTCAACTGTCTTTATGATGTCTGTCATAGAATAGCTGAGGTTGTAAGCAATCTGGAGGTTATCTGGTCCAACCACACTACTGAAACAAGGCCACTTCATGCTGGTTACCAGGACTATGCCCAGATGACCTCTGAAGATTCCCAAGGCAGGAGAATCCACCACCTTGATCAATCTCACAGTAAAAAAGTATTACTTGATGTTCAGAGGAAAATTCAAGCATTTCAGTTTGTGCCCTTGTCTGTCACTGGGCATCACCAAAAAGAGTCTAGCTCCTTCTTTTTGTTCTCCTTTCAGATTTTGGTACAAATTGATGATATTTCCCCCAACTCTCTTAGACTTTCTTCATAGGAAAAATGCTTCAGGCCCTTAATCATCTTCGGAGCCCTTCTGGACTCTCCCAGCAGCTCCATGTCTGCTGTACTGGGGAGCCCAGAGGTCACCATAGCACTCCAGGTGTGACCTTACCAGTACTGAATAGAGGAGAAATATCACTCTCTCAGCTTGCTGGTAACACTCCTCATAATGTAGCTCAGGATACTGTTCAACTACATTGACACAAGAGGACATTGATGGCTCTTGTTCCACTTGCTGCCCACCAGACTTTAGGTCCTTTCTCACAAAGCTGTTTTGGCCAATTGTCCTCCAACAAGTACCAGTGAATCTCGGTGCTCCTCCCCGGATGCAGAACTTACCACTTCCCTTGTCTGAACTGTATGATGGCAAAGTCACACTAAAAAGCAGAACAACCCTCTGGTGTATCAGCCACTCCTCCCAGTTTGGTGCCTTCAGTGAACTTGCTGTGGGTGCACTCTGTTTAATCATCCAGATCATTAATGAAGGTGTTTAAAGAGTGTCGGACTCAGTACCAACCCCTGGCATGTGCTACTAGTTACTGGCCTCAAACTTCATGCCATTGAACACTACCCTCTGGGCCCAGTCATTCAGCCAGTTTTCAATCCATCACACTGTCTTCTCATCAAGCCCATACGACAGCAGTTTATCCATTAATTTTATGGGAGTATCCAAGGTAGGAAATATCAACTGCTATCTCCCCATATACCAAATGAGTAATTTAACTACTGAAGGTTATTGACTTCATTAAGCAGGACTTCCTCTTTGTACATCCAGGCTAAGCAATCCAAATCACCTTCTTTCCAGGAATAGTTTCCAGAAAGTTGTTTCGCCATCATGTCAGGAAACAGAGAACCATAGAAAGGGTTGAAAGGGGCACTACATATTAGCTATTTCCAACCTCCTTGCCATGGGCAGAGACACTTTCCACTAGACCAGCTTGCTCAGAGCCCCATCCAGCCTGGCCTGGAACATGCCCAGGGAATGGGCATCAAGGGCTTCTTTGGGCAACCTGTTCCAGTGTCTCACCACTCTCACAGTAAAGCATTTGTTCCTAACATGTAATCTAAACCTACTCTTAAAATTTGAAGAGATTCCTTGTTGTCCTGTCACTACATGCCCTGGTAAAAAGCCCCTTTCTGTCTTTCTTGTAGGCTCCCTTCAGGTACTGTGAGGTCACAATTAGGTCATCCCAAAGCCTTCTCTTTTCCAGGCTGAACAATCTGAGTTTTGTCAGCCTTTCCTTATAGGAGAGGTTTTCCCTCACACTATTCATCTTGGTGTCCCTCCTCTGGACTCACTCCAGCAGTTCCACGTCCTTCCTGTGCTGGGACCCCAGAGCTGGATGCAGGGTTCCAGCTGGGGTCTCACCAGAGCAGAGCAGAGGGGCAGAATCCCCTCCCTCCCCTGCTGCCCACGCTGCTTTGGATGCAGCCCAGGACACGTTTGGCTTTCTGGGCTGGGAGTGCCCATGGCTGGGTCATGTCCAGCTCTCACCACCAGCACCCTCAAGTCCTTCTAACAGGGCTGCTCTCCATCTGTTCATCCCCAGCCTGTGCCAGTACTGGGGGCTGTCCTCACCTGGGTGAAGCAGCACCTTGAACTTGGCCTTGTTAAACCTCATGAGATTCCTATGGGCACACTTCTTGAGCTTGTCCAGGTCCCTCTAGATGACATCCCATCCTTTTAGGAGTGTCAACAGCACCACTCAGTACTCCAAGCACCCACTTGGTATCATCAGTAGGTTTGCTGAGGGTGCACTCCCTCCTACTAATGAGTCAGGATGGGGGTGACTGACCTGTAGTTGCCTGGGTATTCTTTCTTGTCCTCCTTGAAGACAAGAAAGACAGGAGTGACAGTCTTCTTTCTTCAGGTCTCAGGAACCTCTCCCAGTCACTAACATCAGTTTAAGATAATTGAGAATGGCCTCACAATTACATCCGNGTAATCTAAACCTACTCTTAAAATTTGAAGAGATTCCTTGTTGTCCTGTCACTACATGCCCTGGTAAAAAGCCCCTTTCTGTCTTTCTTGTAGGCTCCCTTCAGGTACTGTGAGGTCACAATTAGGTCATCCCAAAGCCTTCTCTTTTCCAGGCTGAACAATCTGAGTTTTGTCAGCCTTTCCTTATAGGAGAGGTTTTCCCTCACACTATTCATCTTGGTGTCCCTCCTCTGGACTCACTCCAGCAGTTCCACGTCCTTCCTGTGCTGGGACCCCAGAGCTGGATGCAGGGTTCCAGCTGGGGTCTCACCAGAGCAGAGCAGAGGGGCAGAATCCCCTCCCTCCCCTGCTGCCCACGCTGCTTTGGATGCAGCCCAGGACACGTTTGGCTTTCTGGGCTGGGAGTGCCCATGGCTGGGTCATGTCCAGCTCTCACCACCAGCACCCTCAAGTCCTTCTAACAGGGCTGCTCTCCATCTGTTCATCCCCAGCCTGTGCCAGTACTGGGGGCTGTCCTCACCTGGGTGAAGCAGCACCTTGAACTTGGCCTTGTTAAACCTCATGAGATTCCTATGGGCACACTTCTTGAGCTTGTCCAGGTCCCTCTAGATGACATCCCATCCTTTTAGGAGTGTCAACAGCACCACTCAGTACTCCAAGCACCCACTTGGTATCATCAGTAGGTTTGCTGAGGGTGCACTCCCTCCTACTAATGAGTCAGGATGGGGGTGACTGACCTGTAGTTGCCTGGGTATTCTTTCTTGTCCTCCTTGAAGACAAGAAAGACAGGAGTGACAGTCTTCTTTCTTCAGGTCTCAGGAACCTCTCCCAGTCACTAACATCAGTTTAAGATAATTGAGAATGGCCTCACAATTACATCCGCCAGCTCCCTCAGCACTCATGGGTACACACCATCAGGGCCCATGGCCTTAGGTATTAATTTATTTTAGTATTCCCTAATCTGAATCTCTTCCAACAAGAAGAGCACTAAATCCTCCTCCCTTCAGACTTCCCCTCAGTCTCACCAACATTTAAATAAATTAATTCCTATGGTGCTTGACAAGCAAGCAGTCATATTTTGGCCAAACCACTCCTCGTAAACCATAAGGAAGCCATTGTTTACTGATATGGACCAAAACCAAGACAGAGGTGTCTTCTAAGAGTTGGCAGTGCATGAATGGCATCTTCAGTCTCATGTGTCAAATTCGGAGCTCCTTGGTTTGTTATTTGTCACCCAAGTGAGATAGTTTTGATTGCTCCCAGGTGCTGGGAACTGAACAAATCCACCAGCATCAATAACTCAATTAAACAGCAAGAATAGGAGAACAGAAAGGGTTATTTCTTATGTATGCCTGTGTTTACTCAGTATGACACTTTCCAGACAGGGCTGGGACAAGGCTTTTTGCTAACTGTGATGATAACTGTGACGACTTCTTCAGAGAAGATATCCATATATGGACATGGATCACTGTTGTTTTCTGATGGGAGTGTGCTTTTTCTCTTGTCTATCTGCTATTAATCAGAAACCTCTACATTTTGATCCTTAGCTGTCCTCTCCTGCTCAGATAATTAAAGCTGTGGAAGAAAATCTCATGTTTTCCCCTGCTCTGACCAAAGACAGAGAGTGAGCAATTGTCAGGGTTATACCAGAACAGCTGGCTAAATCTTCCCAGGGCAATTTTCAAGCCTAGACATATGATGACACATCTCATCTCAGAGTGGGAGCCAAAGCACTCAGTGCCTCCCACCACTCTGTCAGGGAAGACATGACAGGCAGCTCTGAGAACACCAGCCAGAGCTCCCTTATGCTCCAACACCTGACAATGATGCATCCTTCATAAACAGCCAGTTCTGTGAAGAACTACGGTTTATTGGAAAGTGCTGAATCTTGACTGCTCCCCCTGGTACACCTCATCACAGCATTGACGTAGAAGGCAGGTAAAGGTATTTTCCCAAGATTCGGTTAAGGGCAGATTTTCTCTAAGGACCATCCTCTAACAGAGATGATTTGTCCAAAATAACCAAGTGCTCTTTGCTGTTAAAAGTCAGATCTGAGCTGGCCTAACAGTCACATGGACCTGTTTGCTTAATTAGATCTCATGACTCCTGCATAATGGTCACAAGCCTCCTTAGAAAATGGCTTTCCTGGAGCTAATCACTCACTTTCCTCAAAATATTTGTTGCTCTCATTTCCCTTCTGGAGCACCAAAACAAGCATCAATCTAAGTCACCAAGGGATCTGAAATCTTCACAGGTAAAAACCTGTAAGTAAAATGTGACCTTTGTTAAATATAGGACACCACCGGGCCTTTCTTGTTTTCTAGGTAAACATTCCATACCATCTCCAATTAATCCTACCTTCAGCCTGCTTCCATACATACTTAGCTATATAAACCTAGTGCTTCCAGACTCCTGCTTCAAAAAAATGTAGCAGGATTGCAGTTTATTTCTGCCTGAACAGTCAGAAGATGATCACCATACAAATACTTCACTGCACTCCATCTGTGCAGGATGTTTCAGAGCTTGAAGCTTTTGAAATTAGAAAAGCAGGGGTAAATGTTTTCCTCTAACACCACATAACTTGTGCAGCAAACATTTACTCTGAGAACCTTGTTACATACAGCCACATTGTCGGGATGCAGCAGAGGACTTAGCCAAAAACTGGCTAAGGAGTAAGATCTGAATTCACTGAGTGTTGCAGCAGACTGCGAACACGTAACAAACGTGATGTTGCTTCTGCTAGCAGAAATATGCTATTATACTGCAGAGGCTACTGGTTTTCTTCTTAATGAGTTGTGTTTACCTAAATATATTAACCATTTACCATACTGTATGCTACTAGCTATAGAAACCCTAGGGCTTTTACCACATTAACACACTTGGACTTTTAGATGAAGTATTGGTCTTTTTCTAAATATCAGTAAGGTGTTTTAATCATCACCTGTTTGAATCTGTGTAAAATACTGGGTCTTAGTAAGTCTGCAAACCTGGGGATTTTCTACACAGAGCTTTCCCATTCCCTCTTGACCAAGAATGTCTGCTCTTGTGATTCCAGGATCTACATTCCACTTGTTTCAGACAGTCTGGTCAGGCACTCAGGTAGAGGATGAAAAGGGCAGGGAAGGCCCCAGCTCATCTGCCTCATCCACAGTCCCTTGTAGCAGTGGCTGGTAGAAATCACCTTTATTTCTGTCATTCTGGAAGTTCAGACCTTCCTTTCTCGTTCAGCAACTTTACTGTGCTAATTGTTGTACTGAATTCCTTCAGTGTTTGTGGTGACATTTTTAGCTGAGCCCGAATGAACTACATAACAGCAGTCTGCTCTTTTCTTAGTGGATGTTTTTCACATGCTTTTTTACAGGAACAGCCTGGAGGCAAATAAAGGAGGGTAGAGCAAGAAAATCTAGTTAAGCAAGGTTAATTGTTTAATCCAAGATTACTTGAAAAGTTCCTTCTGTCCCTCCTTGCCCCAAAGCAGAGAGAAGTATATCCTAGAAGGGGTCAGAAGACTTAATAATTATTCTCAGCTTCCTGCAACACCAGCTCAGTGCTCTGAATGCCCACAAAAGAGCAGAAAAACTTCTGCAAATCATCCATGTCCACGCTTCGGCTTCCTCCACACTTAACACCTCATCACGTGGGCAGGGCATAAGTCTCCAGACTATGTAAACTGTCAAAGGAGATCACGTGAACCTGTAAGATGTTGTTGAAAGCCCAGGCAATACTAGCAGGAAAAGGGTGATGCTACCTCCCTTTCAATAGGAAAGGTCAGTGAAGATGTGTGGAAAACAGACACGGCTGTATGAAGTCCTCAGTGTACATCTTACTTATCGCTATACTCATTTTAATATCACATACAACTTTACAAAGGCAAAGACTTTTTTATTCCCCTTTCGTTATCAAGCAGCCAGGCTTCTGCCAGCAATGTGTCAGCTGCCTCAGCTGGCCAGCAGGCAATGCAAGCAGCTCAATTTGTGTTCCCTGTGCAGTTCCCTCTCTCAGAGCACCCTGTTCCATGGGGTTATTGCTATTTGCAAGTCACTCGTCTCATCAAAGCAGGGGAAGAGGGGGAGAAATTGTAACTTCTGCCAAACTGATAAAAATTGACCAATATGTTATCTAAAATGCAATAATTTTTTAGACTGTAGACTGAGTTGACATTGGGCAACAGCATTTTACAAGACTTGTTCCTTAAAGGAGAGGCCAGAAGACAAGATAAGACACTTGAAGGTCTGGTTTTGTGTGAGAAGGCAGGCACTCAGTTAAGCTACTCAAATAGCTTGTACAGCCTCAGGTGGTTCACAAGCCTACTGAAGATTAAGGAGAACACAACCCTCTCCATTTGTCTTGTGTGCAGAGAAGGAGTGATGGACTCTCATGGTTCTAACCCCAGCTGGCAATGCAACACCATGCAGCTGCTCATTCAGTCCACCCTCTCATCAGGAAGGAGCAGAGAATCAGCAGACTCACACTTCTGGCTTTACATAAGGACAGTTTAACAGGGACAGAGAGGACATACTAATAATGATGGTGGTGATGATTAATAATGATAACAACAACAACAATAATAATAACAAAAATAGTTAGAATATATTAAAAAGTGACGCACAAAGCAATTGCTCACTGCCTGCTCACTGGTTCTGCCACTTCCCAAGCAGCAGGCCCCAGACAGCTTTCCTCCCCAGTTCATATACTAAGCATGATATGGTATGGAATATCCCTTTGGCCATTTGGGGATCAGCTGTCCTGGCTGTGTCCTCTCCCAGCTTCTTGTGTCTTGCCAGCCTTCTTGCTGGCAGGGCACAAGAAGCTGAAAATTCTCTGACTTAGTACAAGCACTACTATAAACTTAGTAACAACTGAAAATGTAAGTCTGCTATCAACATTATTCTTATACTAAATCCAGAACACAACACTATACCACCTACTAGGACGAAAATTAACTTATCCTTCCTAAAACCAGGACATGGACGTATCACAGAAATGACCTGTTGATGTTCCAAATCAAGAGATAGTGAGGGGAAACCTTGTTAAAGGGTCACTTTATGCACCTGCCATCCCTCCTGCATAAAGTCTCACACTTATGGATTACCACACCTACACAGTCTGTAGAAGCTGCCTGAGAATAACAATCATCTTTCAGGTAGGAAGGCCAGGACAAAGGCACGTAATACTGAAAGCCTCAAAAACCTTAGGGATACTTTATTGCACTGCCAAAGTCGTGACTTCCTGCAGGCTGGGTAAAACACCAGAACAACTCATATGGCACCAGGGACCAGGACAGGAGCACTTGACTATCCCTACAAGAACTCAGGTGTGCTCATTTGTCTGAAGGAGTTGGTGAGTTTTCAGAGCAGACTCAATAAGGTCTCAGGCTGACATCCCAGACTCCCGGGCTCCTGTTTTTGCTAAGTTTCAGGAAAAGTAAAAGACAGCCCGGTAGCACAACAGACACAGTTCCTGGAAGATGTGAATTTTCCATAGTACTACAGAACATGGTACTAAAGGAAAAAAAAAAAAGAGTTAAATAAAGGAACTAGTGTTTGTATCAATTCAAAACAAAGGCCCATCTGTAAGGGTACTAATCATCAGTAGAGCAGGAAGTAAAGGTCCCATGCCAAACAAATGATCAGTGACATTCGGAGAAGCAGGATGGCAAATGCTTGCAAAAGTGGAAAAGTACAGTAAGAAAGGAATGCTGTTCAGAGAAGCCCAAGGGAATTTGGGCTTTTCTTTCCAGTACTGTGTTGTCCCAGAGGAAAAAAATAGAGCCTCAAGTTCTAAATCTACGGTCCTCTTATTGTCAACAACAGAAAAAATTTAGAAACCAAGTATCTCACACAGGGGACTTTCAATACAGCTTGTTTTCTCCCACAACTGGAAAATATGTTTAAAACCTATATACCTACATATATATTTATGTGCATGCCTACACTTGTACACCTGTGTAATGCAGCCCTGGCAGAAGAAAATCTGTTAATTGGACATTTCAATGCTGAGATGAAATAAGAGCTGAAAATACGTATGAGCAGAATGAGACTTCAGTAGAACAGAGTGTAACACTGTTGGGTTTCAGATTGGACTAGAAACAGAAAAAATTATGTATGTTTCTGAGACAAAGAAAGAAGAGAACAGCAAAGAACTTGCAGTGAAAATATATGGAAAAGAGAATCACACAGATCTGCAAGCTGTGTAAAATGGGGGGAAAATGCAATATACAGTTCACAGCAAACTAAGAAAATGGTTCCTTCTTCTCCAATTCTACAAATGCCCACCTTTTTAGTCTTCTGTGCTGCTTTATTGTCCTTCCTTTTGTTCTGATGTTTTATTTAGTAATTTACCTTGTAGATATTTAACAGGATAAAATGAGCAGTGAGGAAAACACTGTGGTAACAGAATGCAAAAAAATTATAAAATGACAATTATAAACTGCCATGGCTATAAGGGAGGAATCAAAATAGATGCCAGTATAACACACTGATGCAAATTAAAAGAATATCACAGCAATAGTCATGGCCACTACTGTTGAATTGTTTGTGTACAGGTGTAAATCTGGTCACAGAGAAAAAGCCAGTCAGTAAAATTTACAGGTGCTGCGTGCTGACCTGCTTACTGGAGGAAAGTGCTATATATTTATGTGGTACTTAGAATATCTGTGTTCCAGGAAAAACAAGCAGGGAAGGAGAGAATGGCTGGAGACAAGTAATTTCTCTGCAAACACTAAGGCACACATCTCAAAAATCAAAAGACATTCATGAAAGTAGCCCAAGATGACCCAGAAATTTGTGGTCACACAGGTGTCTAGAGCAGCCTGGGGCTCTGCATGAGAAGCGTTAACTTCAGGGCTCCCTTGTGACAGGGTGCACTCATACAGGCCCAGAACTTTTGAGGGGCCAGAGGTGTAGCCACAAGACACAGCATTCACAGCCTTGAAACATTGTCTTGAGACAAGAAACTGGAATCAGACTTGTGAAGCTCTGGCTGCTGCTGTCTTCTAGACCTGTGTTTGGAACACTCACTTGGCAGGTTCCTCGCCTCGAGACAGCTGCAGATTCCTCCGGATCTGGGTAGTCTTGGTGATGTTAAATGCCCTAGGTGTCATGGATATTAGCGGGTAATATCTACAGAGATGCCTGGCAGCAGTAAGGCTGCCTGCATTTCCTCACCGCTGTGAGTGCTCTGAGGGTACCGAGCTGGGGAATGGCTCCCCGAGGCACGGGGGAGCATTAGGAGGCGATACCGGAGGATACCCGGAGTAGGACCCCGCTCCCCACGCTGCCCTGCAGGGATACAGGACGGCCTTAGCGCACGCAGTGGGTCCCAAAGCCTTGGGGCCCAGCACGGCTGCATCATCCCGGAATACCGAGAAGCACAGCCCCTCATACCCCCGCGCCCTCCACCGCCGCGCGCGAACCCCCCCGGCGGCGGGCGGAGGGCGGCGCTTGCAGGGCGGTCCCGGCGTGGCCCCGGCCCCGGGCTCCTTTCCCGCGGCGTGGCCTCAGCCCCGGGTCCCTCTCGGCTAGGCAGCGGCGGAGCTGGCCCGGGAAAGCGGCGGGGAGCGGCGGCCGCTATGGGGACGAACGCGCCGCCTCGCAGGGAGCCGCTGGCCCGCGGCCCGCACGTAAGTCGGGGCTGGGCCGGGGGCCGCGGGCGGGCCGGGGCGCTGCGGGGCCGTGCCGCGGCTGAGGGAGGGAGGCAGTGCTCCGCCGAGCCCTACGCCGAGCCGGCTCCCGGCACGGGGGGATGCGCCCGGAAGGGAGCTGCCCTGCCCGCTCAGCGAGCATGTCACGGCAGGCGCCGTCTCCAGGGCCATCGCGGGACCCGCCTCTGTATCTCCGTGTCTCCACCGGGCACACGGGATCTGGGGCCGTGCCGGCCGATGTTCTGGGCGCTTAGAAGTTCTCGTGAGACCTGTCCTGAATGGTTGCCCGTTTGTGCCCTTTCTAGATTCTCTTTTCATTACCCCCTCCATAGCAAGCTGTGGGGAGCCGGTGACCTTCCCAAAGCTAGCACACTGCTCCTTGTGACTGTGACTACCTTTCTATAATTTGGGAGATGAGAAATTAGATTCACCCACATTAGGTTCACCCACCCTGGAGGGTGGTCTCGGCAAGGGTCTAGAATAATTTACAGTTTTATTCTGTTGATGTACCTGTGGTATGACGGATGGCCCCAACATGCCAGTTGCTATACAAGCACTTTAGGAAGAAAGGCATACAGGCTCAAAGGGTTCACTTTCAAGCAGGATGTGGACAGGGTTTGGGAGAAGAGGCATGAGTACAGGTGGGATAACAAGGGGACTTTGAGCTCTGTGGGGTAATTTTTCGGGTAGGTTTTCTCAGAAGGCGTTCAGCTAACAGGTGAAGCCAACACAACATTGAGGGGAAGGCAGAGGAGAGCCGTACGGCAGGGAGGATAGCAGGTGCAAAAAGGCTGGGAAGATGGCACTGGAGAGGGAGCCAAGACCCATGGGAGGGGTCCAGATTCCTTGCTGTTTGGCCAGCAGTGCCACTGAAGGAGGTAGTCCTGGTGATGTTGTTTGCCCCAGGTCATTCACTTTGCCACCTGTAGAGTAGGTTTTGTGGCTGACTGCCAGCTGGTTTTAAGTACCAGGAGCTATAGCTCTCTGCATGCTTGAAGGGTGAGGAACAGATATCAGAGGTGATGTCTGCCAAAATACAAAACAAAAGGTGTGTTCCTATCATGCAAAGAAGGCTGTTCCATTTCAGTCTGAATGTCCTACCATGTCAGTTCTTTCTCTGAAGCTTTTCTTTACATATCCTCCCTTTCCTCTTGTGTTCCAGCCAGCTTTGATTTTAGATTTGGCAACAGGTCTCCCTGAGATCTGGAGGTGTTGAGAAATATCAGCTTGGATATTCACCAGTGAAGGCATCCATCTAGGACTCGGATTTAGGCTTTTAAGAAACAGATTTCCAAAAAGCACTGAAAAGATATCTGTTGTATTTATTTTTAAGTAAGAAATTAATTGACATTTTTTGCCTTCTTGTGGCAGTGTTTTCCTATGGTGCTCTGACTCCAAATCTGAAACCACCATGTCAGCATATCAGATACTGAAGAGTAAACCAACTCAGGGACAAAAGTGAGAATTAACAAAGCTCCCCATTCATATGAGGAAATCGAGGGTGCTGACGGAAATTGTACAATGTTTGCATATCCCCCAAGGTTTTAAATGAGAATGTCGGTACACAGGAATTATGTGGACTGTCTCACTTGGGAGCACTCTTCTACCAGAAGATTTCTCACCTCTGCTGCATTGCTCCTTAAGCATATTACACTTTACAAGTCGACCTGCATCCTGGAGAATTTTAACTATTAAGAAGTTTGGTGGCCCACGCTCAGGGACATGATTCCCATCAACACTGTGCTGCCTGGGGAAGGCAGATTTTTATGGGCCATGTAAAATTGACACTAGGGCAGAGTCAAGGACACCCATAATATTTTCTGTAAATAAGCATGATTTCATGCCGTAGAAGCCAATAATAGTGATTTTTCCACTAAGTACTTAGCTCTGAAAATACAGGAATGTCCTTTTCAAAATCATGTTCAAATTGTATGCTTTTTCTTGCAATTGTAATCAAATTTTAATTCTAACCAAAAGATTGAGCTAGATCATTGGATCTTTGTATGAGAAAATAGAGGCATGAGAGCATTCCACACAATGCCAGTATTTCATAACTGCCTTTCAGAGACACACAAGAGGATTTCAAAAAGCACAGGAAAAGTAAGAGGGAGAGCTTGTCACAAGCTGGAGTTTCTTTGTCAGGGACATTCAGGCTGAATTTTTTTAATAAATACTGCCTCAGCAGCCAGGCCAGTCAGAAAGTGTTCTGTGTCCACATGATTCTGAGTAACTTCCTACACCCTGGCACACAGAAGGCCTTGGGAAAATAGGCTGCTATTCTCTTAATAGTGTTTGGTCTTTCCTGAAGGGATTCCACACAGCCTAAGGACATGGGTGTTTGTTAGAATATCTGTTGAAGAGTTGCTCTTCCTGCAAAAATCAGGGAATATTTTAGCAGTTACTTATATGTCTCTGTAATTCTGGACAATTTTTCATTAAAACATCTGCTACTAAATCAAAGCTTTAATATCCATGTTCTTTACTAAAAGAAGATGGATAGCAAATCCAGCTGAGAAAATTAGACTATTCTAGAATAACATCTGACTCAGATGTTCTTCATGTGACTTTTTTTCCAGATTAGTATCAAAAAGCCAGAAGGAAAGAAGTAAATGGCAATTTAGCATGTGGGGTTTTTTGGGATTTTTTCCTAAATTCCAAAGATTTACTCTTCATCATCAAGATCTTGATTTACTGTCCAATCAAAGCACATTTACAGAAGGTTTGCTGGTTGAAAGCTTTAGACACAGAACCTCTTTTTAAAATTGTGTGTTTGTTTTTACTTTTTCTTGACTTTTATTTGTTGTTCCAAATTTGTTGTTCCAACCAAACTTTTTCTGAACATTTCTGGTAATGAAAATTAGGGCTACAGACACTTCAAAAAACAAGAAGATTTTATTCTTGACCCAGAATTAAAAGCATAGATGTACTTTTGTGGAATACCACTGTGCTTTTGACTGGCACTTAAGCCTTCTGTTGCATCTCTACAAGCTTCTTCAAATGGAAAATCTGAATTTGTTTCAGGGAATTGTAGTAGCCATGTAATAGGTTAGGATTTAAGGTTCCTCTGAGAGTCACATGATTAACGGAGACATTTGAATAACTCACCTAATAATACCTAGTGCGTTAAAAGACAGGAGAATCTAGACTTAGTGAAGGGTAAATACTGCTACACTTCTTTGTCTGTTCTATATTCTCTGTCTCACAAAATTTCCTCATCTGTCTTGGTAAGTGTAAACTGAGTATCTGCTTTGTACTGTAACTTTACAATCTGATTTTCTTCTTTCGTCACATTTTTTTGTCTTAGTGCAGTTAATAGCCAAAATCCACAAACTACACATGAAAGAAATTATTTTAATATGGCATAAAGGGTAGGAATACGTATTTACTATTATAATTCTTTAGTCCTGATATTGGATCAATTCTTAATGAATTTTTTTGTAATTATGTAGTAGTATTAGTACTCCTGAAAATTCGAAATTAGCAATTACCAGAGAAGACACAATATTTCAAATATTTGCCATCTGAGGGTCACATTGAAAAACACAGTTGCATTCAAGTAGGATGCCAAAGAGCCTCAAAAGGATTAGGAGAGATGAAAAAAAAGAAAAATACAAACCAGCTGGACAAGAAGAGCAAAGAGGAATCTCTAGACATGTGTGCAACACGGGAGGTATTTATTAATAGTGAGAAGTGGCTAGAGTTTGATTCCTCCTTCCTGCCAGACTTTTATCTTTCTTTTCAGCACTTAATGTCAATTTGAAATGAAAAAATTAGGCAGTCTTAACATCAGAACTGGGAAAGCTTAGCAGAATTTTCTTTCCAAACTTTCACAAATGAGAGACATTTGCATCTTTGGCTGTTGCAAACTTGACTATTTCTTCCGCATGGTATCCTCAATCAGGTATTCATACATACACATATCAATATTATATATAGACATTATATATATACATATATATATATATATATATATAAAAATATAACAAATAATTCTCAAATAATATAACAAATAAATATAACAAACAATACCTGAGGTGGAAATTGGGATCTTGTATTTGGCAAAGTTACCCACTGTCTTACCAAGTGATGACAGCTTCCAATCAAGGTGATCCTGTGCTGACTCATGTCCAAATACTCCGAGTATGTACAGCAACTCTACTCACTCTATTTTGAACATTACTCAAGTTGTTTCAGGTGAACTGCATTGTCTGCTGATCAAGGGGTGTAGATGCACAGCACAGTAAGAGGAAGAATTACACCACAAGAATCACCCCAGCCTAGGCTGCCATCATTGCCCAAGACCAACTGGTTTGAATCCAGCTTGGGTATGTTGAACTGTGTCAGATTTCCCAGTGGATGTCTGATGTGTGTCAAAAAGTCATCAGCAGCAATCATTCCAGCAGGACTGAACAAGGAGTGGAGCTTCAGAAGAAACAGATAAGCCATAACCTTAACAGCATTGATAACAAGTGAAGAAAACAGACCCTTTTGAAGAATTAAACTGATCACACAAGTGGAGTTAGTCACATGATGACAGCAAAAAGTGGGTCAATTCCACTATTTTTAGATAGACGGAGTAGGAAGGAAAAGTTTTGTGGCCTGGTGTTCTTTTTAGCTGAAATTAAGATAAAGGCTCAAGACATTGAATGAACTGGGGAAAAAAAAAAAACCACAAAAAAACTATTGAGGTTTCCAGTACTCTTTCCAGTGCTTTGCATGGGTTTTAGATGGGTATTATCTTAGCTCACACACACACACTCCTGATCAAGGAATTCTCTAGAGCAGAGGTTGCTTTTTATGTCATGCATGTATCACATTCTACAACTCCAGCTAGTTACAATAAACTTTTCTCACATTTTATAGGATACATGCAAATGCCATTATTTTGTAACACACCGGACACCAGAATATGCCATGTTTCCAGTAAAGAAGAAAAGGACTGTAATCTATTATAAAACATTGGAAACTCTGAAAAAAAGTATGGAATATTTTTTCCTAATTCCTAATTATGTCAATGAGATTCACAACTCTGCTTATTACCTGGGTTTTTGAAGCCCCTAATTTTAACACCAACTCATGGAATATTTAGATTGGAAAAGACCCTTAAGGTCATCCAGTCCAACCACTAATACAGCACTGCTGAGTCCTACATTAAATCATAAGTGCCACATCTATGTGCCTTTTGAATAATTCTAGGGATGGTGACTCCAGTATTTCCTTGGCTGGCTGCTTATAATGCTTGATAACCCTTTCAGTGAATAAATATTTCTGAATCTCCAGGAATAAACTTCCACTGGTACACCTTGAGGCCATTTCCTCTTGTCTATCACTTTTTACTTGGGAGAAGAAACTGATCCTCAGTTTGCTACAATCGCCCTTCAGGTAGATGTAGAGAGTGATAAGGTAGCTCCCTGCACCAGCTGCACTGATTTCTTTGGACAGTATCTTTCCAGATACAAAGAACAAATTTTCATATAGTTATTGATTTCCTCTGCCTTAGCTGGGAATTCACTGTCTTACAATCTTAGCTACATGTAGATGCCAGTTTTGTGTTAGCATAAGACACTGAGCAGAGATGTAAGAGATCTGTGTTGTGATGAGAAGAGAATAAATCCTCAAATTTCTCTCTCCATAGCATTTATGGCATTGTCTTATCCCTGATCTCTTCCCCTCCTCTGGAACATCAGTGGTTGCCCACAATTGCTATTAACTGTACAGCTCACCTGGTAGTTTTAACTGGGAAGAACAAACAGGATAATTGCAGAAAGGTAAAACTTGTTAGGCTTTCCCTGCTATGTGTAACTGCTTATGTTCTCCTTGCATCATGTAGTACTTGGTATTTGGTCTCTTCCTACGAGGGATATTTGTAATGGAGTGCATTCACAGCAGCTGAACACTACTGTGCCAGAATCTTCAGTTTATCAGTTTGGCTGTGTTAGAAGGACCTGCTTTTCTGAAAGCCCTGATCTTTAAAATTCAAATTGCTTTCAGGTGTTTCAGACTGGACAGTACAGAATTGATATGGACAGCTGCTTTAAAAATCTTAGTGGAAATGTGTTTGACATAAATAAAATGGACATAAATGAAAAATTAAGGAGAAGTAATAAAAGATTCGCATCATGTAGATGTTGAAAAGTAATAATGCTCTGCTTTCAGAAGGGAATAAGCAACACAGTGCTTTATCACCACTGCTGAAGATCAGACTGCTACTCATTCTGTCTGTCCACATTATCCATCTCCTGGGCCCTGTCATACACAGACCATCCCAGTTCAGCACCTTTCACCTCTTGCAGGATGGGTTTCCAACAAATCCAAACCAGCTACAAACCAAACCAACTGATCTTGATTCTTCTGTTCAGATCTTAAGCAACATGACCTCTCCCAAAATTACAAAGCTCCTCATCTCCAACATTTCCCAGCACTTTGACACTAATGTCCATTTAGTCTCTGCAGAGCGTTTACTATTCCTGCAGAGCTTTCTGAAAAGGGAAGTGCCAATAAATTATCTTGATACTGAGATCCTACTCCTCTAATGAACCTCTTCACAGCCACAGGCCTTGTCAAGGACAGGAGGCCCTCTTCAGTGTCATTGGAGATTTTGAGCAGCAAAGCATAAAACTGACGGGAGCGTGGGCTGAGACTTCTCCTCCCATCTCATCTCTCTGCATAGCATTTGTCTCTTTGCTGGAAGGCCTGGAGGCAGGGCTCAGTAACAAGAAAAAATTAATCTTGTTTATGTAATATGTGAGGTCTGTGAGAGAGGAATAACCAAAAGGAGCATAAACTTTCTTGTTTCTTCTGCACCTTTTACTGCAACATGCTGAAGCACCATTAGAACATTTACAGAAAAATCACATGAAGTGAAAAATCACATGATGCTGTTCTAAGAGTAATTAACTCTCAATGTAGTTGCTTCTAGCTGTGTTAGTACCAGTATAAACCAATCTGTCCATATGTTCACACTTCCATACACTCATGCACAAATATGATTTGGGTTCTTCAGCATTTTGTTTCAGTGAAACAAACCACAGATATGCTGTTAAGCTTAACCTGAAAGCATTTTCAGGAGACAATTCAAATTTATTTAATACGACATTTCCAGAATGTACATGGGTTTTTAAGCAATGTGCATAAAGGAAATCTAGTTTTGCAAAGAACAATGAAAATTATTTGAATTGGACATGAATTGAACCTAAGGTGCCTTCCAGTTGTTATTACTACATGTGGTCAGTATTACAAACAAAGATGCCTGGTAATTTCAGAAGTGGGTGTGCTGCAATATTCTCAAAACACTGAGTCTTTGAGGAGCTATGATTCCTTAAAGCACAGCTGTCTGAGGACTTTCTGAACATCAGCATAGGGTAAGATCCTTTCTAGCTCTCTTGGGAAACAGTCAGATCATCACTTCAGATTCCCAAGGGCAAGTCTTAAAGGGTTTTTACTTTAATAATTGCTATTGAAGATATTTTTTCTTTTACCTGAAGACTTCAGTAATTGTTTCTCAAAGTCTTTTTAAACAAGTATTTGTAACTGCTAGGAAAGTCAACCTTTTTCTCCCTGGTAAAGGCCAGAAATGCAACTATCTCATTCCTTGCACCTACCTTCTAGGTATGTTAGACACAGGAGTCACTCTTATGGCTAATTTTTCTAAGAATTAAAGGGCAAAACTAGAAGGGATTTGAGACCCCCTAAGGTATTATATGGATGAACAAAGATACAGTCAGGACTGAAAAACTGTGGCAAAGTTCAGGTACCAAATAGCTGAATATTGTACAGGCTTTTTCAGATACATGGCCCTACCACACTAGATTCAGATTTCAGCCACACAAATGTGAGATCAGAGAAATAAAAATAGGTAAAGAATTGTCCTTTTACTAGGACTGTGTGACACCAGCTACTGAAATGTTTTAGGTAGCTGTTTTCATAGCAGAATATAGTGGGCACAGGTTGCCGTTGTTAGACATGGTGCCTCAGGTACTGAAATAGGATCCAAGTCACAGTCACTTCACTAATGTGAGACTTGACCTCAAAACACCTCCAGCTTGAGAAAACAAACCACATCTCTTTTACAGTCCGCTGGAACACAGATAACAGCAACACATGGTAATTGGTTTAACAGCTTTTTTGATTGTGCTGCACATCAATGAAGTTGTCATTTGGCAACACCCAGGGCTGAATTAATGCCAAAATTATAAAATTCTGCATCATACCTAGGCACTCTTCATGAGCTAGTGGCAGGTGCCCTGACTGGAGGGCTGCAGTTCCTCACAGCCTCCACGATCAGGCACCTGCCTTATTCTTCCATACACTCCTGTAGGCTGTGTTTGTCCTAACTATGCATCTCCTACAGCAACCCCACAGCCCGAAGTTCCCTGACAGCCCTCACTTTAAAAGCTCTTAACACCATGGCAGTCGCCACTGAGGCTGTGACATCATCCAGCAGTTTTAACTAGTTTGCTCAGGTGTGTATATATGGAGTATTCCATATATAAACTGACAAGAAGAGACTCAAAGATGTGGTTCCTCTTTAGGAAGAATTCTTCATAGAAGGGGTGATTAGACATTGGAATGGGCTGCCGTTGCAATGGAGTCACCATCCCTGGAGGTATTTAAGGAAAGACTGGATGTGGCACTCAGTGCCGTGGTCTGGTTGACAAGGTGGTGTTGTATCCTAAGGTGGACTCGATGACCTCCGAGGTCCTTTNGGAGATGCGGGCGTCAGCTTTTCCCCGGGAAAAACGGGGATCCAGAGCCCCCCAGGGGAAAGGTGCGCCGGGCACTGCCCGGAAGAGCAGAGAGAGCGGGCCGCAGGCGTGGCTTTTCCCGGGGTGTGGGGGATGCGAAAGGGGAGTACCAGGGCGGACCCTCCACTTGTGTAACAAATGCNAGCAACCCCACAGCCCGAAGTTCCCTGACAGCCCTCACTTTAAAAGCTCTTAACACCATGGCAGTCGCCACTGAGGCTGTGACATCATCCAGCAGTTTTAACTAGTTTGCTCAGGTGTGTATATATGGAGTATTCCATATATAAACTGACAAGAAGAGACTCAAAGATGTGGTTCCTCTTTAGGAAGAATTCTTCATAGAAGGGGGGATTAGACATTGGAATGGGCTGCCGTTGCAATGGAGTCACCATCCCTGGAGGTATTTAAGGAAAGACTGGATGTGGCACTCAGTGCCGTGGTCTGGTTGACAAGGTGGTGTTGTATCCTAAGGTGGACTCGATGACCTCCGAGGTCCTTTCCAACCTAATTGGTTCTGCGATTCTGTGTAGGCGAACCTGCAGGCGGCCCCCGAGGCTGCCCGCGGCTGGGGCTGCTGTGGCCCTGCCGCGCCCTGCTCCGCAGTCACCTCCTTGCGGGGGCGGGGCTTGCTGCCGGCGCATGCGGGCGGGCCGGCGTCGCCGCCGCGGTCCTGGCGGAGGGCAAGGTGACTGCGAGGCGGCCGCGCAGAGCCCGGGCCCGGACCGGCCGGGCCGCCGCAGATGNGTTTGGACAATGCTCTGAGGCACATGGATGTTTGGGGTGTCCTGTGCAGGAGTAGGAGTTGGACTCGATGATCCATGTGGGTCCCTTCCAGTTCAGCGCTGGAATCATCATATTCTGTGAATCTTGGTGTATCAGTATGCTGGAGAAGCACAAGGGGTAATTCCTCGCATCAGGAAGGAGTCTGGTGAAGTCATCAGCCGCGTTCTTGAGGGGAATGGTGGGGAGCATTTTTTGCCCGAACACGTGCAAGGCTGTGGATGCTTTTCCACCTTCACAGAGGTGTTTGAGGCTGTCTGAAGGACTTGGTTTGGTCATCTGCCCTGGGCTCTAGGAAGAGGCCCCAGGTGTGTGCGCACAGGCGATGTAGAGCTGATGTCTCAGCTGATCGGTGGAGAAGAGTGGTGGGAGTGCGTATACTGGTACATGGTGTGGGAAGAGTTCAGGGCAGAATATCCTGTATGCCACACAGCAGAGCAAGCGGGAAGGTGAAATTGCCCTCAACACGTGGGCATACACAGAGTGTAGAGACTGGGAATATTCCAGGGCCTTTCATTTTATAACCCAGTGTTTCAGAGGTGTGAAAGTAGAATAGAGAATATGCAGGTGGTGTCATTTGTTTGTGAAACAGTGATTGAGGGGTGTCTCATGCTCTGGGGACTGCTAACAGAAATAGTAGCTGCTTGGCTGCTGTAAAGTCTGGCCCAGAATTTTCCCAGTCTTTAAACGTCCTTCAGTCTGTAATAATCTAAAAGCTTTGGGATGGGATATACAAGAGCAGTAGACCAGAGCACATGGAGATTAATTATTTCAAGTAATTATTTCAAGTCCTTCATGGAAGACTGTTTTATTGATTCTCCTTTCTGCTAAAGATTGCTTGTCCCAGCAGGGTGGAAGAGGTAGACCTTGGAGCAGGAGGATCCCCCAGCTAGAGAGTTCTGTGTAGGTCAAACTCAGTATATCATCAAACATCTAGAAACTAAGAGGTAAATATTAGTGATTAGTTATTTCAAATAATTTTGGTGAACAGTTCTGGAAAGAGATGACTTGCCTGCAAAAGCTGATAATAAATTCTAAAACCATAGTAGTTACAAAATTTTGTAGCTGGAGCATCACAGCTCTGCTTGGAGGAATTTGCTGTTCATGGCTGAAGGGGCTTGGCCATTGCTTGTTGACAGTGAACACTGTCCAAAAATACAGAATTTTTTAGGCTCAGAAAAGGTTGGAGTCAAGATAGAATAATGTCTGTTATTAAACTGATGTAGCAATACATCACATGTTTCTTTAGGAAACATCCAAGTTATCCTAGAAAACAATACGCCACTTTAATTAGTGGCAAATTTCCACATAGAGTTGATACTTACATTGCATTATTATCTGCCTTATGTTAGGGTAAATATTTTGGTTCTTCAGATAAGCAGGTGTTTAAAATTGACAGCAGTAGAAAACCTGTCTGCACCAAGGCCTGTGCATGGCTCACTTGGCAGCTTTTTGAAACTACAGTGTTACAGAGTTTTTAAAATAATTCTACTTTGAAATACAACATTAACAGAAGTTGAAATGGACAGATACTAGGAATTCCTTTTGATTCTAGTAAATTCAGACAGATTTGGAGTGTCTCTACTTCTACCTCTCAAATTATTTCAGGAGTCCATTATTACAGCCAAATACCAACTGTAATTAAATGTGATCTTTATGGCTGGAAAGATGTGTGGGCTAGTGATTCAGTTCTGTTGGATCTGTAGTTATGGTGAAAAATGAGATTTTGTTTTTTCTCGACTTACAGACCTACTGTTTTAGGGGATTGTATGTTCTGTGTCTGGATGGAAGGTTTTTAGGATTTAATTTAGAATTCAAGCAATGGCAATGCTTGAAGAAAAACGAGGACAGAAAACTGTTTTGCTTCTTAAAAGCCTGCTTTGCATAATTTAAAAGAAACTGCTTTGTTGGAGGGGTTGTGGTGGTCCTAGCTCAGATAGGTAATTTGGAGTTAATAGGCTTCGGATTAGTTTGCTTTGTCACTTCCTTATTTTGCAGTTTATTACTTTGGCTTCTTGTTTTATAGAATATAGAATATATATGCAGCAGTGGCCAACTTGAAGAGTTATGTGAGACGTTTGCCTAATTATATTAATACTGTTCTTGCAGTTTAAAAGACAAGCTCATAGGTGTGTCAGGAGAGGCATTCATATCTTGATCACCATTTTATTTGAATTAGTGGCTGGTTTAACTAAATAATAATAATGATTATTGTCATAAATAATAACAAGACATCTTGCTCAGAACCAGGTCCAAAGAGAGGTTGTTTTAGAAATGAGGAAAAGCGGTGGGTCTGTTAGATCTGAGTCTGGCTAATGTCTGTGCCAGTCATAGTTTTGCAGAGCCGTAATGGACTAGAGATAGCACTTTACCTTTGACAACTTGGTACAGATTCCTAATCATCCTAATATTGCTATTACACCAAAGCATTGTTTTGTCATGTGTGATGAAACCTAAACTAATGTCTTAAAAATAGAGAAGTCTTGGAAAGTTGCTGAATTTTGTAAGTTTCATTGGAGTGTGATGTCACAGTAGCCTTTTTTCTAGAACTTTACTGAAAAAATCTGAATGCAATCTAAAAGGAGCATGGAATCGCTCCTGTTGATATTATCATGTACTGTCATGCTTTTCTAGCTGGCAAATTCAGTAGAATCTTTGATACTGCTTTGAGTCAAGGATAAGCAAACCTTGTGCATTAACCCAGAAAAAGTTCAGTCTGCACAGTGGAGCAAAAATCTGACAGAACATTAGATTTATACCAAAAGGATGGTACTTACTTAAACTCTTGCTAACACATTAGTAATTTCTGTTTGGGAGGAGAGGAAATTTGGGTTATTTTGGGATTATTATTGCTGTATCCCTTTTTAATTGGTTTGTTTGAACCTAATACTGTATTATTGATTTTCTTAATGTACTTTGGCCTACAATAGGGTATGTAAGGCTTTAGAAGTAAATGTTTAACTTGCTTTACCTTGCCAAAATGTGTTTAATGGAGATACATGAACTGTTTTAGTCAAAAACTTCCTCTTTTTTACGGAGTCTGTCAGTGGATTGTTCCATTCTGTAATTTGGAATATGAGATTTTCTTTCTTTCATTTGCTACGGCAGAATAATTTTTCTACTTATACGGAGGTTTCCATCAGAACAGGGAGAAGTCATTTTACTGTTTAATTACAGCTGAAGTTCATAATGCTTAAATTTTGTTTATACAGAATTTTTGTATAGTGTTTGTAGAAATAGAAGTATTAAAATCAGGTTTTAACTAGAAAAAATATATTTCTATTCTAAATTTTGGAAACAGAACTTCATTCATTCCGTTAGGTGCTAGGTGTCCATTATCAGTGGAGTAGTTACTGTCCACCCACAGTTTGGGCTGCACCTATGTATACTGTTCATGAAGTGTATACCATTTGCTGTAAGGAAATTGCTATTATTAATGACACACTTATTTTTTTCTCTATTATGTCAGGAGGTATACTTCAAGAATCTTTCAAAACAGAAACAGAAGGAAGTCATGGAGAAGAATGGAAACAACCACAAACTTCGTGTTTGTGTTGCTACTTGCAACCGTGCTGATTATTCAAAATTAGCTCCCATTATGTTCGGTATTAAGGCAGAACCACAGTTTTTTGAGCTTGATGTCGTAGTGCTTGGTTCCCACCTGATTGATGATTATGGGTAAGGTGAATTTTTATCTACCAATATGTTTCTGAGGTGTTAACAGTAATAATATGAACATTAGGTAAACAGAAGTCTTGGCATCATAAGTATATACAACAAAGTTTTACTTATTTTCCCCAGAATTTTGTTTTGCAGCTCCTTATGAGATTGCGTATTTCTGGGATTTTTTTCAGCCGATCTTGGAATTCTATAAAGTGTTGCGCAAGTGCTGTAATTGAGACCCTAAACAGGATCACAGACTGTATGAAGTGAGAAACTCATGTCCTGCATTTTTCCCTGAAACCTGGTGATTGTCAAATGGAAATGTGCTACAGTTTTTTAATTTTCATGGAGAAAAGAGTCTCCTCAGTCATTTTAAATTGCTCTTCTGCTTTGCAGTTATTGGAGAAAATGCGTATATATTGCATATCCCAAGAGAACACTGTTAGTTCTTGCAGAGGCAGGAATGTGTGGTCGTATGTTTCTGACAAAATGAATAACAAAATGATAGATATATGGTTATACTTACTCTATGGTATACTTACTATATGGTGTATGGTTAGGTGGGAGAGAATAGAGTCCCTGTCCATAACTCTCCGTAAGCAGTCAGATAGCCTGCCCAGGAGGATGAGATGTCTTGGTCCAAATCCCTTCCCTTGGAAGGACTTCCCACATGATATTCTTCTGCTTGCTGGGGGGAAGGTAGAAGGAGCAGCATGTATAGCTTGTAGAAGGAACAGCATGTATAGCCTTTCTGGGATTGTGGTTGATTTTCCTCAGGCTGCATTTACCAGATTTGGCCCAGTGAGTGAAATAGATATGAAAAACGCATATTCTGGAAAACAAAATCAGACTTTAGTGTAGGTCTTCAGTATATCAGCATTGTTGAACCTTTAGAAATGTAGAAGTGTATCCTCAAGTAGAGATAAGTTTTGTACTTTCCAGTGAGAAATATTGGCATTTTATAAGCTAGGGCAGGAGGAAGTTATATTATCTCAAACTAATAAGACAGGATCTTCCACTAGTGACTGTTCTCTTTCTGCACATTCTAGTGCTCTGTTCCTTGCTTTGTACTGGACATTGTTTCCATCCAGTGACATGGCAAGGTGAATTCAACATCACAAAACTAACCTGATTCAAAACAAAACCAGACAAAAAATAAAACAGTTGAACTTCAGCCTACAGGTTAGTAGGTTGAATTGTGCTGTGTCTGATTGGAGAAATAAAGTAATCCATAAAGTAAAGCATTTCATTTGCTAAAAAGGACAAGCTGGCCCTGATTTCTCTATATCACATAACCATTTGATGTCTGCAAGACTTGTGCAAGGTGATAGAAAATACTGCTTTTCCAGTTCCAAGGTGTTTTGTAATGCACAAAGCAAACAGTAGAGATCTTGATCTAGCAGATGTTTTTGCTGTTAGTTACTTTGTGGTAAGTATTCTAAACCTCAGGTAATCCTTGGGGTTTTTTCAGGGCCTAGCCCTACACCCCTTAATCTGGGTCATCGTGGAAAATGAGTGAGTCCTCAGAATGTACATGTTCTAGTGGTGTGAATGGGGTAATCAACAGTAGCAGAAGTCAGATGACAGTGATCCTGTGAAGTGTCTGTTGCTGAAATGCTTGGAGGGTCATAAAAGAAACAAAACCACCAGAAGTGCAGAGTCTTGTTTGTCCCCTAAATTTTCACCTTTCAAAAGGCAAAGAATACAGAAACAAAAAGAAAAACGTTTTCTGAGGTAAATGTACATAATCAGGAAAATGGTAAGTCTGTGAAGGATATTTGTAAATGGAGTTGGAAGCATAATGAAGTTTGTGCAATACAAACACGAGCCCCTTTACTAAGTAAAATAAAAAGGATTTACCTTAAAAAAAACAGTATCTGAAATAATATATACCACCTGTGGGATGTTTTCTTTAAACATACAGGCCTCAGCTTTGCATCACATCTGTCGATTTATACAGTTGTCCACAGAAAAGTCAATGAACTTACCCTTTCTGACAGGGTAATGCCACATCTATTCTGTGAAGGGCTCTGCAGACACATGAACAAAGAATTTGATTTCTGAGGATATACAGAATGTGTTCAGCACAGTTCTTCCTTAAAGGTGTCTAGAGAAACTGGATGTTTGAAATACTAGGGAAGATCTTCACATGGATGAGAATATTCTGTTAAAATCTGAAAAGCTGCTTTCCTCAGTGAAGAAGATGTGGAAAGGAGGTCTTTTTTCAAACCTCAGGACAGCTGTTGTAATTCATGTTTATTTTGTGAAGCAATATTGCTGTAAAATCAAGTTGTATTTACTCTAATAACCCTTTTTCTCTGACCTTCAGTAATACCTATCGTATGATTGAGCAAGATGACTTTGATATTCATACAAGATTACACACCATCGTGAGAGGGGAGGATGAGGCAGCAATGGTGGAGTCAGTGGGCCTTGCATTAGTCAAGTTACCCGACGTCCTCAACCGCCTGAAGCCTGACATAATGATAGTTCATGGGGACAGATTTGATGCTTTGGCCCTGGCCACATCTGCAGCCCTGATGAACATTCGCATTCTTCACATCGAAGGTGGGGAAGTCAGTGGGACCATCGATGACTCCATCAGACATGCCATAACCAAACTGGCCCATTACCACGTGTGCTGCACAAGGAGTGCAGAGCAGCACTTGATAGCCATGTGTGAAGACCATGACCGCATCCTTTTAGCAGGCTGTCCCTCATATGACAAGCTTCTCTCTGCCAAAAACAAGGACTACATGAGTATTATTAGCATGTGGCTAGGTAAGCAGGCCACTTTTTATGTTTTTTCTCACATGCCTTTCAACATTAGATGAACTCAGTAAGTAGGTTATCGGTCAAAAAGTAATATATTTTTAATAGTAGCTGGTATTTCTTTCTACATTTGCTTGCATTCTGTATTCTGCCACGTACAGCTGAAAAGTGACAAACCTAATTTACTGAACACTTCTGGACCTTCTGTCAGGTGAAAAAAATAACTCTTTAAATGGGTAATTTCTCTGATCTGAACAATTTAAAAGCAGAACAGTCTTACATGGGCAATTACTTTTGTATAATAGAGTTTTGGTTAAATAGAATCAAAGCTGTTCAGGCCCTAATACAAAAATCAAACAGAATTTATATTATGAACTTTTTTTGAAGAACACTGCAGCAGGACAAAATGCACCAAACACTTTTGGTGTTTCACACTCATTGCCTTACAAATAATTCCTGTAAACAGAGGGGTTTTGTGTTTACTTTTTAGCTTTGACAAAGCAATCTCCTGTATGGCTTCCATGTGTAGTTGTAAGCTGGAATCTTTTTCAATCAGTATGTTTTGCAGATAAATATTTATCAAATATACTAAGACAAGTATGACTTGTTGTTCCAAGTCATAGCATTCTAAGGAGTTATTCCAGATTTACAGTGGTGTGAGAACAGTCTTTCGATCCTGGTGTAGTCTTGGAAGGTTTCAGAAGTAGACTTGCAAGTTAACAGTTTGTTGACATTTAGGTAATGGTCTCCGAAGTTATGAGATGTGCTTAGAGAGGCAAATAACAAGTTGGGTTACCCTGTAACTCCATTGATTTTTATTCTAGCAATGATCCCTATGTGTTAGATATATCCCATTCGCTGCCTTGACTTTTCAAGCCTTCATATCTGTAGTTCCAAAAGTATGTCCTTCTTTTCTCTTGCTATTCTACACCAATAAAAAAAACTTTTCTTGCCCTCCATTTGGACAGGTGAAGATGTCAAAACCAGAGATTATATAGTTGCTCTGCAACATCCTGTAACCACAGATATTAAACATTCCATAAAGATGTTTGAGCTGACACTAGATGCACTCATCTCCTTCAACAAGAGAACTCTTGTCCTGTTCCCTAATGTGGATGCAGGTGAGTAGAATACCTTTATGACAGAGTGACACATAACAGGTTATCTTCAAAAGAGTGCTTTTTTCCCAGGTGCTCCAGCCAGATGGAAATAGCTGGATGGTGGCAGTCTCATGAGTGCATCTGCTGCAGCTCCGTGTTCACATTGCTGGAGGACAGTTCAGCTTTTCAGTGTGGGAAAGGAAAATGAGGAGAAACCATGTGACATGTAGCAGCAATATTAGCGCCTCTTAAATTAACTTAAAACTACAAAGATACATTTGCATTGAATTCTTATATCAAACTTTGGCATATGTGCTGAGCTGTGTGATTTACACTGTAAGGATAAAGAGAGAACAAAACGTTTTCAGAGCTGGCAACTCAGTGAATGGCTGGCTACTAGATCCTTTGTGTGTCTGGACTTTGATTTTAAAAGTAGAACTTAAAACATTTATTCTGCTTTGTTTTTCTGTAGGAAGCAAAGAGATGGTTCGTGTGATGAGGAAGAAGGGCATTGAACACCATCCCAATTTTCGGGCAGTAAAGCACGTGCCATTTGACCAGTTCATTCAGCTTGTTGCTCATGCTGGTTGTATGATTGGTAACAGCAGCTGTGGTGTTAGAGAGGTGGGAGCGTTTGGTACACCTGTCATCAACCTGGGGACACGTCAGACAGGAAGAGAAACAGGTACATGTTTGCTTAACTCCAGTGTTTTGTAATGCAGGACAGTGTATCAGAGGTGTCTCTGTCGCTTTAGTGGTAGCAAGACGAGGCACATAAATGATGAACAGTGATACCAATCTGATGGGCATCTTTCACTTACAGAGGAAATAAAAACAGGTTTTTTTTCATTTCTAAAGCAGCTCATACTCTAACACAATTTGAGGATCTGATCTGTCCTATTACGTTATTTTTTTTTGTCTAGGTGAAAATGTTCTTCATGTTCGTGATGCTGATACACAGGATAAGATTCTTCATGCTCTGCAGCTGCAGTTTGGGAAGCAATATCCATGGTGAGTAGATTCATCTTAATTCATTGGAGGGGATGTTAAAGCAGTAGAGTAAAAGGCATTTAGTCCTAAAGTGTTTCATCATATTTGATTGGAGTGCTTTTGATGCACTGATCTGAGGTTACAAAAGATTTTTCATTTCAGAACCATAATGCAATGTCTGGTATGCAGTAGTATTTATAGAGCAAAATGTAATGTTTCAATACCAGTAGTCATTTAACATCCAACAGAAAGTTAAGAGGACAAAATTCTTACTAACTTAGATCAGTGTGATTAAGAGAGCTTGTTCTTTAGGAGCAGCATGGGGGAGAACATCCTGTCTGCCTACTCTGACTTGTGCCTGAAGGACACTTTTTCATGTGGGTACAAATGACTCAGAGCTGAAAAATGGCCAGGATCAAGGAAGACTATAAGCTCTAGTGAGGCACATGAAAAACATCACTGCCCAAGTCACCTCCTCATCTGCCCTCCTTGTTAGAGAAATCAGGACAGCCAGAGGCAGACATATCATGCAAATCAATGTTTGGGTTTGTGCCTGGTGCTGCTGAGAAGGTTTTGGCTTTTACAACAGTGGGTTGTTTTTTTATGATTTTTAGCCTGTTACAGGGGAATGGGATCCCCCTGGCTGAAAAGGGGAGAGAATCTTTGGCAGCACGCTGGCCAGTTTGGTGAGATGGGCTTTAAACTGAAGGACTGAAGGAGTGGGGTCCAAAGGGCAACAATTGTGCCATCGCTTCCTCCTGGGGAGCAGGTCATAGCAACCAGTGTGGAGACAGATGTTCATTGGCTGCAGCTCAGATTGAAGATGTGTCTTGTTCTGAGGCAATTTTAAAAGGTGGGCACTCTGAAATGAGTAACCTCCCCCCTTAATTCCAACCAATCACTTTCCACCAATAAGGAACAAGACACAAAATGTAAATGAAAAAATAACAGTTTATTAACAAACAGGATGCCACCAGGCAAGGGGGGAAAAAGTAAATAACTGCTAGATACCAAACTGCTAAATCTCACAACCCTGCGGAGACAAAGAGAGACCTCAAATGCCAGAAATAACTGTTCCCGAGGTGGTGCCTGCCAGAGGCGGCTGCCTGGCTGGTGGACAAAAGGAGGGTGGCACCACACCCTTCTCTTCCAAGATGGTGCCTTCCAGGTGACCACGTTTACAGGAACAGAGAGGCAAGATGGTGACAACCCCCACTGGGAAGGCAGGGGAACTGCAGAGCAGTTCTGGAGATGGATGGAAACTTGCTGGTTCATGTGGGGTCCATGTTGCTGCTGCTGCTTCTTCCTGCTGTCCTGCTTCTCCCATGGGCTCTGCCAGCACCACTGCCATACTCTGCACCATGGCTGTGGGGTGGGGTGGGGTGGTGGGGAAGGACCAGTCGATTGGTGCTGGATCAGGGTGCCTTGCCCCAGGAACTCGATGGCTTTTTTGCTGCCTGCAGACCTTGCAAAGTTCACTTAGAAACAGTTTCTAACTGCAAAATGCAGTTTTTAGAATGGCAGACCCAAGGCTGCCAGAAAAGGGAGAAGAGGCTCTACTCCCATAGTCTTCTCTCCTGGTGCAGCTCAGACTGGGGTGGGGCCTGCCCCTCCCTGCGGCAGCAGGAAGGGACCTGTGGACTTCGCCCCAAGACAGCGCAGAAACGCCAGCTGGTGTCCCTCTGAGACAAGGGACAAAAAAATGAAAAGAGAACCCAAAAAGGGAAGGGAAAAAGCCTCTGCCAAAACAAAGATCAAACAGCCCACAAAGCAAACACCACGCAGCAAAAGGCAGGAAACTGCCTTGGCAAGGGGATTTTAAAAATGCTGGCAGTCACTCCCTCACCCGCCACATACACAAAAGGTCTCCAGCTGCAGGGTCTTGAAGATAAAGTAACAATTTTTGGGCACAGATAGATACGGAATACAATAACATTATAGATCACTCTAGGGCAGGATCATAGGGCAAAATGCATCAAGCGTTTTTTATGACTGTGGTGTTTATGACTCTTACTCCTCTTCAAGCAGCCTTGTTGCTTGATCTTCTGTGAAGTGCCTGTATACCAATGCATGCAGCAAGTGGTATAAACAAGATAATCTAATAAACTAGTAATCTATGTGAGGTTGTAGAGCCATGATCTCATTGGAATTATGGCAACATACCTGGAATGTTGTCATGGGTAGCTGTGTATTTTTTACAAAATACAGCGGACAGGTCTGAGAAGCAAGATGGTGGAGTTGCTCTTCATGTGAGAGAGCAATTGGAATGTATCAGGCGCAACTCAGGGACAGATGATCAAGTGGAGAGTTTATGGATGAGAATTAAGGGACAGGCTAATATAGGTGACACTGTTGTGGATATTTACAAGAGGCCACCTGATGAAGAAGAGGAAGTTCATGAGCCTTTGTGTGAGCAACTGAAATAGCCTCACAGTCACAGGCCCTGGTTCTCCTGGGAGACTTGTACCTGATATTTCTTAAGAGTGGCAACACAACTTGGCACACACAGTTCAGGAAGTTCCTGCAGATCAGTGAAGATAATTTTGATGCAGTGGTGAAGGAGCCAGTGAGGAAAGGTGTGTTCTGTACCGTATACTAACAAACCAAGGTGCACTGGTTGAAGATGTGAAGGTTGGGGACAGCATTGGCTGCAGTGACCATTAGAAGCTCAGAATCCTGCATTGGTGAAGCAAAACTGCAAGCATGATTAGAACCCAAAACTTGCAAAGAGCTAACTTTCACCTCTTCAAGGACCTATTTGGAGGAGTCAGATGGGTTAGGACTCCAGATGAGGGGGGTATCCAGAGAATACTGCTCAGTATTCAAGCATCACTTCCTCTGACCTCAAGACCAGTACATCACTATGATCCAGAAGTCAGGCAAAGAGGGCTGGAGATGTAAATAGATGAGCTTGTATTAAACTCAGAAGAAAGAAATTTACAGGATGTGAACAAAGGGACCGGCCACGTGGGAGGACTATAGGAACATTGTCAGAACATGCCGGGATGTGAGAAGGAAGGCCAAAGCCCACTTGGAATTCAGTCTGGCTCGGGATATCAAGGACAACAAGAAGGACTTCTACAAGTTCATCAACAGTAGCAGGAAGAACAGGGTAGATGTGTGGCTGCTGCTGGATCATATGGGTGTCCTGGCGATGAAAGACACAGAGATGGTAGCATTATTGAATGCCTCCTCTGCCTCAGTCTTTACTGCTGAGAACAGTCCACAGGAATCCCAGACCTCAGAGGTAAGAGAATAAGGTTGGAGAATGGAAGACTTGTTTGTAGAGGGTCGGGTTAGAGATCATCTAGGCAGATTAAGCACCCATAAATCTACAGGCCTGATGGGATGCACCCACATGTGCTGAGGGAGCTGGCAGATGTTGCTAAGCCAGTCTCCATTATCTTTGAAAAATCATGGAGTGGGAGAGATGCCAAGTCAATGATACTCCCATCTTCAAAAAGGGCAACAGAGAAGGGCTAGTGGGAGATGTGGTGGTTAGGGGCCATTTGGGATAAAATGATCATGAAATAATAGAATTCTCAGTAAGTGGTGAAACAAGGAGGGGCAGCAACGAAACTTCCACACTGGACTTCCGGAGGGCAGACTTTGGCCTATTCAAGAAGCCAATTCAGAAAGATCCTTGAGAAGCAGCCCCTAAAAACAAAGGGGTCCGGGAAGGATGGATGTACTTCAAGAAAGTAATCTTGAAGGCACAGGAGCAGGCTGTGCCTACATGCCAAAAGACGAGCTGTTGGGGAAGATAACTGGCCTGGATGAAAAAAGAACTTCTGAAGGAACTAAGGGAGAAAAAGAGGATGTATCACCTTTGTAAAGAGGGGCAGGTAACTCAGGAAGTGTTTAAGTATGTGGCTAGGTCACGTAGGAAGTAAAACTAGGGAGGCAAAAGCCCAGTTAAAACTTAATCTGGCCGCTTCTGTGAAGAATAATAAAAACATTTTTATGAATTCATTAATGGAAAAAGGAGGGGCAAGGATAATCTCCATTCATTATTAGATTTGGAAGGGAATTTAGTAACTAAAGATGAGGAAAAGGCAGAAATACTTAACACCTTTGCCTCAATTTTCATCAGTAATACAGTCCTCAGACAGTGGATAGGGACAAGGAGCTAAGTAGCTCCCATGTAATTCAGGAGGAAGCAGTCAAGAGACCTGCTGAGCTGCTTAGATGTTCACAAGTCTGTGGGACAAGATGGGATCCATCCCAGGGTGATGAGGGAGCTGGCAGATGAGCTTACAAAGCCTCTCTCCATCATTTACCAACAGTCCTAGCTCACTGGGGAGGTCCCAGATGACTGGAGG
>VWZS01005298.1:264039-276655 GCA_013397075.1 Rhabdornis inornatus | reverse complement strand
CCTGGCCTGTATCAGGAATAGTCAGCAGGACCAGGGAGGTCATTCTTCCCCTGTACTTGGCACTGGTGAGGCTGCAGCTTGAGTGCTGTGTCCAGTTCTGGGCCCCTCAATTTAGGGAGAACGTTGAGATGCTCAAACATGTCCAGAGAAGGGCAACAAGTATGGTGAAGGGCCTGGAATACAAGTCCTGTGAGGAACGGCTGAGGCAGTAGGGGTTGTTTAGCCTGGAAAAAGGGAAGCTTGGGGGGACCTTATCACTCCGTACGGCTCCATGAAAGGCTGCAGCCGGGTGGGGGTTGGCCTCTCCTCCCAGGCGACCAGTGACAGGATGAGAGGACACAGCCTCAGGCTGTGCCAGGGGAAGTTTAGGCTAGATATTAGAAAAAATTCTTCACAGAAAGAGTAGTTTGACATTGGAACGAGCTACCCAGGGAGCTGGTTGAGTTGCTGTCCCTGGAGGTGTTTGAAAAAAGACTTGATGAGGCATTCAGTGTCATGGTTTAGCTGATAATGTTTGGTCACTAGATCATGTCAAAGGTCTTTTCCAGCCTAGTTTATTCTGTGATTCTGTTATTTGGGGTCTTGAGCATCTCTCTTATGAGGAGAAAGAGAGAGAATGTGGAAGCTGGCCCTGTCCAGACAAGACAAGACACAACTGAGAGGGGGGATCTCTTCAGTACATAAAAATATCTCCAAGGCAGGTGCCCCAGATTATGGTGCCAGATTCTTTTCAGTGGTGCCCAGCAACAGGACGAGGGTTAATGGCCATAAACCAAAACACAAGTTACACCTCAGCATGAAGAAGAGCTTTACATTGAGGGTGGCAGACCACAGGCACAGACTGCCCAGGTATGTTGTGGAGTCTCCCTCCCCGGAGACATTCAGATCTCACCTGGATGAGTTCCTTTGTCACCTGCTCAATGTGACCCTTCTTTGGGGGGGAAGTTGACCTAGATGATCTCCAGAGGTCACTTCCAACTCCAGCTATTCTGTGCTTCTGTGACACAATACTGGATAGCTCACTTGACCTCATGGTACATAGAGAGTCCTGAGTGCAAGCTTCCAGGGAAGCGTGGAATTCTGGCAAGGTGTTTTCCTGTATTCCTCAGCCCTAATAAGTATTGACCTTCATTCTCTAACATGTAAGTTCTTGTAAACTTTGACAGATAATATTTGTTCAACTAAGGACAAGGATAAAAAGAGTATTTCTTAAGAATCTAAACAGAGCAATAAAACGGAATTCTTTAATACCAAATATCTGACACCACATATGATGTTTTAGAAACAGCCATGTTGAAAACTGACATAAATGTACAGTTTGTTATTACGTAGTTGGCATCTGTGTGATAATTACATCTTACTTGATTTGCAGCACATACATAAACTGTCCATATTTTTATTTATGCCTTTTGGTATGGGTCCCTTAATTAAACTTAATTTTACAGGGCATAATTAGTTTCAAGTTTTCTAGGTTCCAGTTTCGTACTCCAAAATGGAGCTAGTGCCAGACTTGAAAAATCTGTGTGTGTTCTTTAAACTACTGTCACTATGTATCATATCTCATGACACACTTTCCTAGTGTGAGCTGCAGTATTGGCAGAGTAGCCAGATGATAATATTGCAATGACACTGTTACACTCTTCTGTCATACAAAGAACTTTATAGATTGCAGTGTTATTTCCAATTACATGAATTCTTTTTTGTATTATAGCTCAAAAATATATGGAGATGGTAATGCTGTTCCAAGGATTTTGAAGTTCCTTAAATCTATTGACCTCAAAGAACCATTGCAAAAGAAATTCTGTTTTCCTCCTGTCAAAGATAATATCTCTCAAGACATTGACCATATTCTAGAGACACAGAGTGCTCTGGCAGTGGATCTAGGTGGAACAAATCTCCGAGTAGCAATTGTCAGTATGAAGGTAAATATTCTGTTGTGCTTCTGGATATTCTGCAAACTCCATTGGGCTTTGTGGACAAGGGCTTGTGATGCAAAAGAGCTCCAAAATAAAGCCGTCTATTAGACTTTTGTTGAGGGATAAAGAATAGTTCTCCCCTTCTTTGCTGCCTCCCATACAGTCATAATAAAAGTTGCCTGCTGGTTCTCTCTTCTAAGATTGATGTTAAACTAGCAATGCCCACTTGTTGGTGCACAGTTGTAGCTGCTTTTTTGTGGTTTACTACAGACTGAAGAATAGAACAACTTTCCCTGTGTTGGTTCTCATTTAAATGTGATTCAGTTCAACCTGCAAATTTTTGTATATCAAGCAAAACATGGAAGGCTCCAATAGTAGACTTTTTGCTTCCCCACTGCCTTACTCTGTAAGTCCATGTAATGGACCCACAAGACCATTCTGAGCAACAACCAGCATCTAGCAAATCAATTTACTGAACTCGGCAGCATTTCAAAGATGTGAATAAAACCCATGATGAGAAGTCTTTGGCTTTTATTCTCAATAGTATTGGAAAATTACTCCTACAGTTACACTCAATATTTGCAGATAAGTAGATCAGTTCAAAAATTTATAGTTGCCCAGAAGGCAAAATAAGGTGCCTGCAGAAGTATGAAGGGTTGTGTAAAGTGACCTGATAGAGTCCAGAATTTTTGCATTAATTTAAGAGATGTCTGACAGATCTTCAAGGTCTTAAAGACAGCTTTTAAAAGTGTAATATTTTTAGAAGCAAAATTGACACCACATTTTTTCCTATGAGTCAACACAGCCTGGAAAAAAATAAAGAAATTCTGCCCACTTTACAGAGCTTGAAGTGACATTTATGAAAATTGAAATGCTAGCAAATCAGAGGGAAAACAATCAGACTTTCATAATAAAATTTACACAACAGATGTAGCATTTAACAGCCAGTGGCAGAATATGAGATTTAATTTTATTTTCACAAAAAAAGATTACAGAAATTCCTTTTAGAAGCCTTTATGTCTTCTGGTAATATTTGCTGCAGCCTCGTCTTCCCAACAAGTTCTCTGATGCTCCAAACTAAAAGTGAGGAAGAAACTAAGCATCCAAAGTCCACAAACTCTATTGCTCATGTGATACTGAGATGGTGGGACCCAGTACTCAAAACCATTGTTGGTTTGGAATTTTCCAAGTTCTTTGACAGCAATGATTCAGCCATGTTGCTTAGACTGTCTTTTTTATTCCTCTTTGCTTAGTTGCATTAATTCAGTGCAGTTCACTTAGATACAGGGGATTTAATAGGGAGAATAACACTGTTAGGATACCTTCAGCAGTCTCCTGGTATAATTCTGCAATTTAAACATTGAATTAAGATCAGTTCCTTAGTACCCATAGATTCCAAGCATGCATCATTAATACTTTCATCACCATTGCATGGTGATAATCTTCATGGCCCCTCCCCACCCTGTCCAAAGTACAAGGGCATGTCGTGACAGGACAAGGGGGAATGCCTTCAGCCTGAAAGAGGTGGGTTTAGATTAGATATTAGGAAGAAATTTTTTATTATGAGAGTGGGGAGGCACTGGAACAAGTTGTCCAGAGGAGTCTGGCATGCCGCATCCCTGGAAGTATTCAAGGCCAGGTTGGATGGAGCTCTGAGCAACCTGGTTTGGTTCAATGTTCCTTCCCATGGCAGGGGGTTGGAACTGGATGATCTTTGAGATCCCTTTGAACCCAAACTATTCTATGATACATCGCACTTGATGGTACTCCAGAGATATTGCAAGTGACTCAGAAGTGTCATTGCTTAGAAGATATTTCTGAAAGTATAGTAAATTTTGCCTTGAAATTTCTAGCATTTCTCTGTCTCATTCGCTGTTTTTTGGTGAAATGGCATCATGTGTGACACCACAAAAACCTTTCATGCAGTCAGACTGGAAAGATTCTGTTTTTAAAGCACTGTGGTTTTTCTGTCCTTTTTAGCAATTGTTACTCTCTTCTCTTTTTTTAACACGTCGGTGTTGAGCTTAAGTGCATTGCTCTGTCATGGTTTATGCCGAACAACAGTTGCAGCAGCTTTGGTGATACTTCCTCATACGAGCTGTCAAGAGCCTTGCCTGCAGGCCCAAGATCTAAAGCATAGCATCTTTATATTTTTTAAAGAGATAAGTTATGGCTCTCTATTTTCAAACTGACCTGTAATTTTTATGGAAGAGAAATTTCATCATGACATACACTTCTCTGGGGCATGTTTTGTTGCTTTTAATTTCTAGGGTGAAATAGTTAAGAAGTATACCCAGCTCAACCCTAAAACCTATGAAGACAGATTAGCATTAATTCTAAAGATGTGTGTAGAGGCTGCATCAGAGGCAGTAAATGTAAACTGCAGAATTCTGGGAGTAGGTAAGTTAACAAATACTTTTTACATCTATGTTTTTCAACATGAAATTAAATCACTACTCATTTATTTAAAACACCTTTCTAAAATGGATCTTGTGTACTTTCTTACATATTCTTAACAAACAAACAAACAAACATTTTTAATGTTTGAATGGCTGAAAGTGAGAAGCTGGCTAAAGACTGAAGTTTCTCCAGTTTGTAACAACCATTAAACAGTCTGTTAAGTCATAGTAAACCATGTCTAAAATGTGTTTATGTAGTTCTCTAGATTTTTAAGCTCTCTGCTGTCTTGGCCTTGTGAATCAGATGCTCAAAACAGCTCTCGAAACAACTACAGCTGAGTCACGTTTTCTCTGCTGTCTGTAAGCCTTTCTTTAGAACTAGGATCAACTGTGCAGCAGAATTTTCGGATACACCAAGGCAGACTAAAAAGGCTAGAATTTAGGAGTAAATTTGTAGCTAACAAAAGCAGCCCTTCTGTTGACTTCTAGTTCACTTGCGGTACAGTTCTGTGTTAAACTGTGCTTGTATCAGACAGGACTTCTTCAGTTTGATGGTGACTAGGAGATTTGGCCTTAGATATTAGTTATTTATGGAGATGTTGATTAATGTGTTCTGGATTTTTTAAGAAGGACATAGAATCTTCATTTTAGCTGAGTAATGTTCCTAAAGAAAAGTAGTTTGTTCAGGATAAAAACTTACCTGAATCACACACTACAAAGAGAAGTTAACTTGAACAGGTATTCTTTAAAAACAACATTAAGTACACAAAGCCATAAGGAGAAATGTTAGCCCTTCAAACCAGATCCTTCTTACACCTTTAATGTTCAATTCACCTGCTTGTTTTAGAGCTTTTATGGCTGCTTTCCGTAACAGTGTTAACCCTGGAACCATCTTTATATGTGACTCAGTTATGTAAGCTCTGTACAATAAAATGTTTGAACTTTATTGTCTAGAGCTCAGCACCTCCAGAATGGAGACCTACTTTTCGGTGGTCCTGAGAGACTCCACGAACTCAGGAAGCCTCTCCAGCTAGGGAAAACTAGGTTGGCTAATAGAGCGTATTACTGGCCCACTGTTCAGTAGACAAATCCCTGAACAGAGTTTTGATCTTTCACAAAAACAGAGTCTTTTTAGGTAAAAATCACTACTCTGGTCTAGTAATTATTTTTAATCATTCTAAATCTTGGGAGTTATAGCAGACTCCCAGACACTAATAGTGTTCCAGGGCTTGAATAATTTATTTTTGCTGTTATGCCTTTTGTACATCACAACAAGAAATACAGCTATTAAGTGATTTGCTGCAATCTTGCCTGAAGTAAGAATATTAACTCTCTGACTAACGTTAACCACGACCCATCAAATTAGCCTTAAGATACTTGGTGCATTGTGATTTGAGGCATGGCATTCTATGAATTATCTTCTTTACTTTGAGGGTGACTGACCACTGAAACACACTGCCTGGAGAGGTTGTGGAGTCGTCTTCTCTGGAGATACTCAAAACCCACATGGACAGAATCCTGTGCCACTTGCTGTAGGTGAACCTGCTTTGGCAGAGAAGCTGGACTAGATGATCTCCAGAGGTCCCTTTCAACCCAAACCATTCCATGATTTTGTGATCTTTACATGTCAAAAGCTGAACTGACAGTAATTCTTCAAAAATTTTTACTTTCATGCTCTGCTTCAAAACCTAGTATTAGGGGAAAAAATCTTGTCATTAGAAAATGAAAAAGAGATTTTTACTTAAAGTATGTTACACATACTTAGTTTTCATTTTTCTCTCCTGTATTTCTGGCACTTAGGTATTTCCACAGGTGGACGGGTAAACCCTCGAGAAGGAATTGTGCTTCACTCTACAAAACTCATTCAGGAGTGGAGCTCTGTGGATCTCAGAACTCCTATATCTGATGCTTTGCACCTGCCAGTCTGGGTGGACAATGATGGAAACTGTGCTGCTCTAGCAGAGAGGAAATTTGGTCATGGAAAAGGAATAGAAAATTTTGTAACACTGATTACTGGTACAGGTGGGTCTGTCATAGTTCAGTGGAACCCAAAGTCCAGCACCATCACTTAGAGGCTCAACTCTTCTATAGGCATAAACATTCCTACTATTCCTGGAAAATGAAAAATTCTTTTGCTACACTATTTGGTTTAGGGTGCTTTGTAATTTATTCAGGCAAATAAAACTACTTCCATAGTTCAAATTTCTTGATTAAAGAAGTTCTTCTGGCACTGTTGCACAGGTAAGGAAAATCTAAGGAAAATCTGAGCAAGTTCAACTGGAATAATTTTGCATTTTTTCAGTTTTTTAGCTTAATTCTCTTTTAACTTTAGAAATACAAGTCAGATCAGAATATGTATCTGGAAGATAAGCAACTGAATCTAAGAAAGTATGCTTAAATCTCAAATACAAATGTGAGGTAACTTTTCTCATTTATTAAGTATATAGTCTTTTAGGTAGTGGCAGTAAGAACTAGCTGATGAATCTACACCCAGTTTAGGAAGAGGCAGCAGAGGCCTGCACATTTATGTGTCCTGGGCCTTTAACACACAGGTTTGACTGTCTAAGTACAGCATTAGAACTTCTCCTCTGAAGTGCAAAATTTTGCGGCCAATTGGATAATTTTCTGCATTAAAAGCATGACTCACAAGCTTAAAAGATCTATCATAGTTCAGTACCATCCATAGGCTTAAAAAAAACCCAAGCATTATATACCATTTTGATATATGAATAGGAGGGAACTATGAGCTTGTGTATTAGGTGTGGCAAATAGACAAGAGTTGTTAACAACTAGTCATTCTTGATTTCTAGTGTAGATGATCACTGGTGCAAATTATTTTATCTTGTCTATATCAGAATAAGCAAATACCAGTGTCTTGCAGAACTGACGCCTTTAAAATCTTGTTGTCTTTTTTTAAACAACAGAAGTCTTAATATCTTTTCAGGAATTGGAGGTGGAATCGTTCATCAACATGAATTGATCCATGGCAGTTCTTTCTGTGCTGCTGAGCTTGGGCACATTGTCGTATCCTTAGATGGACCGGAGTGCCTGTGTGGCAGCCAAGGATGTATAGAAGCATATGCCTCAGGAATAGCATTACAGAGAGAAGCTAAGAAACTGCATGATGGTATGTATTTACTCTGGTTTTGAAAATACAGGTACTAAACTGCAGTGTACGAAGAAAATTTCAGAGGGGGTATTAAGAAGAAATAACTCTGCCTTCTTTTTTTAGGAGGAGACAAGAATAGGTGTACAGGCAGCCTGCATAGTACAGATCTCTTTCAGTGGCAAGGAACATTTGGAGCCACTGGTCTTAGAATTCCCAAAAGCACACAGTACAGCTTGTCTCTTCTTTTTAAGCTTGATGTAAACTAATCTGACAGGTATTCTGTGATGTTTGGTTTCACAGTGATTGTCTTTCAGCAAAAGCTTCTCAGTCTTAAATAAGTTTGAGAATATTTATATTTTATTTATTTTTGGGTCCAACAAGACTAGTGAATTACCATACTCTTAACTGCTTGAGTTTGATTCCCTGCTTCAGCAAGTAGTTTCCTGAATAATATGAATATGAGTACTTCAGCTAAACTCAGAGTTGGCCAGATTGTTCAGAATTCAGTATGCAAGTAAAAGAGATGAAAAGATTTTAATTGCCTATTTTTTAGCTCTCTGACTTGCCATTATCATGTTTTGCTCTTGGCTTTCTCTCCTTTTCAGATGATCTGCTTTTAGTAGAAGGAATGTCAATGAAGGAGGAGGAGATCGTCAGTGCTGCACACCTTATTCAAGCAGCTAAACTTGGGAATACAAAAGCAGAGAGCATTCTCAGAACAGGTGAGACATAGCCTAGAGGGTGAAACACTTCCGTGATTGTATTTTAGGGAGTACAGAAATGGTAGTGCCCTGTAACACTACGAACAGCCTGCACACATTGAGGCCCTCTCAATATAGAAATTACTAATGGTAATGAGGTTTTAAATATAAATGTTGGAGAAAATGTCAGCAGAAGTGTTGAAAGTGTCAGTTCCAATTAAAAAAAAAAAAGGAAAAAGAAGATTAAAAGGTCCTGCAAAGATCAATTTTAAAAAAGGTAAATTCTCAACATTATTATGTTGGAAATTCTGGGACATTTCATTGTAGACTAGTGGATGGCTGGTCTGAGGTAACAAAGGCAATTTATGTTACGTGTTACTTGACATGGGGTATTTTACTGGTTTATTAGTTTTAAGCATAGTCCTCCCTCACACATAGTGGTTAACACTAAGGTAGTAGAGTGATGCTTTCCTATTTTCTCTCTGCTTACAAGCATGCTTAATGCCTTGTTTTGTCTTTTCACATACATAATGTTGAATAATGCATTATTATGGAAAAAAAAAAAAATGTCTTTTTTTACTTTCAAAAGAAAAGTTACTAGCAGACACATATTACCTGATAGCATAAAACTGTGTGGAAGAAAACACTTCACTGACTTCCCAGTGTTACTTGCTCCTAACAGAACTGTTTCAATTACTGATGCCAGAACTGCTCTGAGTATTCTACTCAATTTCTTTTTACTCGATCTTTTCAGCTGGGACTGCACTGGGCCTTGGCGTTGTGAACATTCTACACACCGTGAACCCATCTCTTGTGATCCTTTCTGGAGTTCTAGCTAACCATTATGTTAATGCTGTCAAAGATGTGATAAATCGACAGGCACTGTCCTCTGTTAAAACAGTGGATGTAGTGGTCTCAAATCTAGCAGATCCTGCTCTTCTTGGAGCTGCTAGCCTGGTACTGGATTATACTACGCGTAGAATATACTAGAAGAATTACAGAAGAATTAGAGAATTGGACTATTCAAATTCCTAATGGGTGGAGGGAATACTTTCTCCGACATTTTTCTTTGATGAGAGCAGCTAATGAATCAGAGTAGTACCGAGCAGTTACTGACTACTTCAGCATTTCCTAATTGACATACTATCTTTTTGTATTTTTCCTAAATTTCAGCTGACTTCATTGGAAGTAATGTGCAATTCTGGTTTTTTAAGCACTTCTGTTGGTAAGCCTGTACATTACTTTTGAGTGTGGCTGAATTATTTATGAGCATCTCTTGCTGTATGGGGATAATGTGTATGGTATATAAAATTATTATAACTCTTGGGGATCCATATCTCATTTCCCACTTACGTGAAATGAGAAGTTTACCAGCTTTTCAGTTTCCAGGATTCCACCCACAAAGTAAAGATGATGTAATCACCAGTAGTAGGTAATAATTTTGGTGGGTGGAAATGAGAACCTCAACAATAAAAAAAGGCTACACCAGGAATTTCTTTTTCATGAAGGATTTGGTAGAGGCAACCAAGTTTATTTATTACATCATCTCTAAAGGGCAGAGTCCCATTTTAGAAACTTTGCATATGAAGGAAAAAAAACTACAGTTTAGTGAGCTTACAGCCTGCAGATGAGTCCAAACAAACTGATAAGTATAGCAGTGAGCATCTTTGTCTTCTGGCTATGGCCAGTAGTAAATTGTTTGAATTGTAATCTTGGGGGATTTCTCAAGAGACTTAATCTACTAATTGCAGGGAGGGTGGCTGCTTATTCTTTGGTAGCCAGTTAGCTGAAATTCAGCCACCTGGTACAGCTGATCGTAAAGAATCTACCTTTCACTGCTTTTCACAGAGTGACATGGTGCATCCCCTCGGTCATTTGGGTGGCTGCAGGTGCACTCTTCTCGACTTGCTTTCACCATCAGCTTTTAGGATGGAAAGTCAAATCTGACCCTTATCCTCACCCTCAGAGCATTCAGAGGCCTAGGAGAGAAGTATGTCAAATACCAGTGAAGGCTTCCCTAAGTAAGCTGTGGTTTGTATTTCTTTAATGAGTCCTTGATGTATAGTGCTGTCTTTATCCAGCTGCTTTTTAGCATACTTTCAAGATGCTGGAGAAATCGAAAAACCAACCCATCTGTCAGCTAATCCAGAAAGATAGCTCTGGAGGAACAGTCACAAGACTATCCTGTCCTGAATTTAATGACCTATTTTGACATCTGACTCAACCACTGATATTCTCAGAAATCCGGTAATGTGTTAGTGCAGGGACTATTTCCACACTTTAACTTCTTCTCCAACTGAAACAATCTTCTGCAACCATTGCCCTCTGCTATACAATGAACTTGGATTGAATAGTTCCTAGTACACTCGCTAACGCTGGGATATAATCTGTACAGACTGTCTTTAATTTATTCTCTCTTACACAAGGAATGCTTACTGGTAATTCACATCTTCAGAGCATTTCAGGAACACCACTAGATCTCCTTCCTGATGTCTTCAGGATCAATCGTGCAGCCTCTATACCGTAGTTTTCTCAGACTTGGCAAATAACTGGTTCTCAACTGTGTGCCAAGTTACACTAGGCTTTATGTAACCAAGGAGGTTTTGGTCCTTTTCCCTACACATCTTGGTTTACTTGATGATTCCCATTACCTTCAATACCAGAGCCATTAGCTCTATGAGCAGTCAAGGAGAAACTGGCATTTCTCTGCAGTGACAGTAGTTTAGATCAGGAATACTGAGGTTCTAACAGTGAGGAGGTCTGCCCTTTGATCTTTCCATCTTCTACCATCACAAGGAATGCCTGGCTGGAATGCCTGGCTAAAAGTGGGACCAGGCTTTTGCTTTCCAGACCCTCTGAATCTCTGTATTTCTTGTATCTCAGACTCGAAATGTTTTTCCAGCAGCTGAAGGGAGGGTGCAGGCACAGAAAAAACACAACAGACTAAAACACAGTTGAAAAGTTTTACAGCTTTAACATCTAGTCATGTTAAGAAAACAATTCTTCAAATGATTTTGAAAATGCTTTTTTTTCTGTCAATTGGCCAAGAACTTGCTGCATATGTACAAGTGGTTTATAAAATCAGAAAGAATAAAAAATCATATTTAATAGTGTAATAGTGGTTTTGTCTGTCTCTCCTTTCCCTGTTCAGAAGCATCCTTTGAAGTTCAGGTACTTTAAACCTGAAGTTACTTTAGACCAGAGATTTCATGGACATTAGCCCCCATTTGTATCCAGTCCTCGAAAGAGCGAACAGATGTTCACAGAGTATCTGCAGTAATGTACTTACTTGATGCTCGCCCAGTGTCCTTTAGAGTAGCCCATACCATGAAGATCATAGACTCCAGTGAGGGCAAACCAACCTTTATAACCAATACTGGGAAAAACATGCAGAAACAAAATCCCTTTCTCTAGCTGTTTTCAGTATTTCAGAGCCTAAAGCAGCAGGCCATTCTCATTACCTGCACTGGCAGCATCTGCTCACATTGCCTGTTGAGTCTAGGTTGGTTTTGCAGCGTCCATCTGTGGTAAGTGCATGTGGTATCCTAACCGCGGAAGCCTTGGCAGGAATGCCACCCTCCAGCCCTCTAAGCAGAACTGCGTGTGACAATCAACAGCTTGGGCAGGACAAGTCCCCTCATGAACTTGATGTTTGTAATCAGCATTACATAAGCAAGCAGCAGCAGCAGAGTGCCAAAAGGTTGGAAAGCAAACTAAAACTGGAGTTCTTAGTTCTGTAATTTTTAATTCATGTAACTGATAAAAGACCTCTACAAGTTCCTATACCTTGTTGCTTCCTACAGCTGGTGGAAAAAGAATGCTTTGTCCACAACAGTTCTGTCTTACCATAGAATCCCAAAGAGTTAGGACTTGGGATCACGAGGAGACCAGCTGAGTTTTGATAGCTACCTTTTTACAGATAGTTGCTGATGCTTTGCAAACCACATCGCTAATCCATACAGAATCAAGGTTTAGAATTTCTTTTTGGTCTCCTGACCATCAGCTTTAGTTATTCAGTATTTTGAATCTTTGATCTGCGACCCAGACACTGGGAAATAACAAATTCATTGGTTTTCTGGTGGTCTTGAAGCACTATCCTTCCTCCAGTTAATTGTAACAAAATTGCCAAAAACTTGCACATATTACCAATGGAGACCATGGCAATTCTGTATTATGAAAACACAACACAGAGTGTCAGACAGAATTTGTACCTGGATTTGGTGAAATCGGATTACCGTGTCCCTTTCAAATGCCATAGAGACATCACAGGGATTAGTAAGTATAAAACACCTGGGCTGTACACCCCTTGGACCATTCCAGATAATTATTTGGATTAGAACTACTGCCACAGCACATGGTTCTGCAGAGGAACATGCTTGCCTGCATGACAAGTACTGCTGGAGTAATCCTCTTGGTAAAGAGTATAGACACACATGTTGTCCATTCTGAAATGCAAGCCAGTAATCTGTATGTTTCCCTCTTAACTGGTTG
>VWZS01005298.1:155023-264014 GCA_013397075.1 Rhabdornis inornatus | reverse complement strand
AAAAACATCAGCAAGAAACAGATAAGCCACACCATGTTGTTTTACGGCTGCTTAAAATTTAACCATGTTCCACAAGATGAATGCACAGTGCTATTGTTTCCAGGCTCCCTGCTTTCCAATGAACCCATGACCTCTCCATTCCCCTTCTTCTTTACAAATGCTCATTGTAATTTCAGACTGACCAGCTGCTGGCTGCCACCTGATCAGAAGCTAAACAAAGCAAGTTTTATCCCAGGATAAATTCAGCAAGGGTCCACAGCTTCTCTTTCAATACTGCATGAGATCTTCACATGCATGCAGCTCAGATTATGTTTGAAGGATAGGAAGTGTCCAGGTTTTTTTCTAGATTCCACTGTCTAATGCTATGGCGTTAAGCAGCAATAGTAGAAAGTTAAAGCCAGTAAACAGGATTGAGCACACACAGTAGGCCAGAGGTAGTACAACACTGTCACATGAAGTTACAAAACAAAGTGACAGATGCTTATCTCTGAAGAAAACAAGTCAATGTTTAGAAACACAGACAAGGGAATTGATTTGCTCAAATAAACCTGAGAATTATTTTGCTCTGTCACAAGGTCTAAGTATCTAAGATAATTCTCAGACACAGAAAATCTCCTGACTCCAGGAGTGCTGTGTTTGGTTCTAAGCTCCCCAGTACAGGAGAGACATAAGCACACCAGAGAGAGCTCAACAAAGAGCCACAAGGATTACAAAGCAACTACATTTCTCCTGTGAGGAAGGGCTGAGAGCTGGAACTGTTCAATCTGGAAACAAGAAGGCTTAGTGGAATCTTATCAATGTATATAAATACCTGAAACGAGAGTGCAAAGAAGGTGGGAGCCAGGTTCTTTTCATTCATGCCATGACAGGAGACACTGAGCATAGAGTGAAACACAGGAGGCTCCATCCGAACATCAGGAAACACTTCTTTATTGTACAGGTATCCAAGCACTGGCAGAGGTTGCTCAGAGAGGTAGTGGAATTTCACTTCTTGTAGATCTTCAGAAGCTGTCTGGATATGGTCATGGGTGACATGCTTGATGTGGTTTTGCTTGAGCAGAGGAGTTGAACAACTCGATGTCCCTTCCAACCACAGCCAGTCTATGATTTTGTGACAGCACCGATAAAGGAGACAGTGAGCTAGCACACTTGAATGTAAAATTAACGCAGAAGAGGTAATCTGCAAAATCTCCGCACCAGTTAGCAGAGGTAGTCAGAACCCACAAAGCTGCATTCTAAGTGTTCCAGCAGGATGAAGTATGTAAAAAACACGCAAACACATTCTTACACTCTGCAAACCCAGCATATCAAATACTGCTTTAACTTCTGCAACATTGCTTTGACCTTGAATTCAAGCCTTTGCCCATTTTCTTGGATTGCAGCTCCAAGCCACATCCATAGCCAGATAAAATACTCTGTAAGATAGGAAAATGTGGTGATCAATAAATACCATAATTCAGTGTGCAGGAACCCCCCTAACCTGCTGATCTTTCAAATTCTCCTAAATTCATATGAACACTTTAAAGACTATATATTTAATGTAGTGGACTTTCCTTTATTAAATTACCAGCTCATTTTGAATGCCCTTTTCAGAGCTTTTGAGTGTGCAGCAAAAAGGAAATTTTCAGTCAAGCTGAATGCATAACTAGTCAAGGCTAGCAATGAGTATCAGTATTCTATGGACTTGCTCCAGGTGCTTCAGTCCTGTTGGAGTCACCTGCCATACCCTTGTGCAGTTCAGAAGATATCTTCTTGCCTTAATCTTCCATGGAACCAAGCTTTCAGACCTGTAATCTATCATTCTCATCACCATCCATCAGTAGTGTCTGAATACACTTGCAAACATGAGAGTAGTTCCAGTCATTACAGACAACAGTAAGGTACAGTTTACCTACTCCAGCCCAACTGGAAACCATTTATTCACTACCTTGCCCACCAAAGGGACACAGCTGCTAGTGAGACAGCTGCTGTGCAGTAACAGTCTGAGGCTTGGTACACCGTAGTCTGCATCTGCAACCCTTTTCAAACTGCCTGGGACAACCTTCCAGCTTGTACATAAAAGGTATTAAAGTCATTATGCTACACAGTAGTTAAGATACTGTGTCTTTGATAAACATGATGAAGTAATATAGGAGATCGAACAGATTAGTTTTAGAAGATAGAAAACTAAGGTAAAGTTTAACAGAGCAAGGCTAGAATACAGCTCCTGTGACTGCTGGGTGAGCCAAGGAAGCAGAATAGAGATTTTTCTAGATCAGTTTGTTTCAGATTCAACCACCTTGGCAGACAGAGCTCCAACCTAGAGATGAGCAGCAGTAAGAGCAAGTCTTCCCTTCTCTTGCTCTCTACCTCTCCAGTTCACCACCCTAGTGGAAGTGTCTGCAAAGGTCAGTGAGGACAAGGACACAGTTCAAAAACATCCAAACAGCCTCTACACCAGAGATTTTTGCATATGAAAACAGCATTGAAAACCCAGTGGAACAGAACAAGCAGTAGAATACCAAAGGTCTTAACTGCTCAGTGCCCTCTCCTGTGTGTTGAGCCTCAGATAGGCAACCAGAGTGACAGCAGAAAACTATACAGAACTACCTACCTGCAGAAGGCAGTGTCCTCAGTCCCACTGGAAGCAAGATAAGCTTCTTAACAAGCCTGCTGTTTTAGTTTTCTTGAGCTGCTGTCTAGTGTGATAAATTGGATAGGGGAGAAGTTTTTAAACTAAAGCTCTCAAGAGCTTTAAGAAAGCTTAAAGTAACAAGCAGGACAGACTTGCAGAGACCAGAAGCACCGCCAGCTGGACATTCACCACCAAGGTGAAATCATTAGCCATCAAGAGAAATGTTTACCCACACTTAATTCAAATACCCTCTGTCAAAAGGAAGCAGGAGACCTTCTCAGTTCATCCAAAGTCAACACATTTTGCTGTTTAATAGATCTTTATTATCAGTAATGTGGGAAGTGACACTTCAGTGCACAACAGCACAGAGACTACAGATTTGGAGGTTCTCCCATTTCAGACATAGAAAGGAAACATCAGAGAGAACATGCAATCAAACAATGATCAGCTCTAGATACATCATGATGTGGTCCAAAAAAACACATTGAAACAATTAATCAAACATAACTTCTCTGAGTAAGGTTAAGATATTGCATTTGTATTGTTTCCACCGAGCTTTTCTTCAGCGAACCAGCGGAGCCTGCTTGAGCGAAATGAGGACTGAACGCATGCGGGACACATCTTTTGCCTGCTTACTAGACTTGGGATTAAAGTCACAGAGCTGAGCCACACGTTCCCATTCAGAGCCTGGAAAAACTTCTTCTGCATCGTTCATAAAGGCTTCTTCAGCTGCCCTAAAAGCAATGCAATGCACCTTGTGTTAATGCCCAGCATATAAGGCACTCCTTCCCTCGTACAGGATGCAGTTTCTTTCAGCATGTTTCATAAAGAAATGTGACCTGACAGCTGCTTGTGGACATTATGGCCACATAAGCTCCCATTGTCCCAATCCTGGAGATGAAAGTAGATTGCAGTATTATGCTATGCACAAGCATTGCAGAGGATTGTGTAAAATGTTGGAATACAGGTGTTTGGTTTTAAGAATAGTTATTGAGTCTTGGCCTAAGGAGTCGCCACACAAGCTTCCAAGAAGTAAGGTACTTCTATGTAGGTGTTTTATTTATGGAGGAATGCCCAGGTCTTAACTAGTTAAGCCTCTGCCACTTGATGGCTTATACTGGACATTTGCCAACTGGAAATTTACAACTGCCTGCAAGCATGTCTTAAACAAACTCCATCTGAGGATTTAAATCAGCCCCAAGGCCTACAGACCATCATAAAACTATCTGCTGATGATTCCCAGTGCTGTAGTGAAGCAGCATGAATCATAAGGATTTTAAGTCACAAGTCCCATGCTTGTGAGTGCAATTGACTATAGCATATCTTGGCAGAGGAGATGATTTATTTGAGGTTACATCACAGAACAAATGTATTTCCCCTGCAAATGTATTTTCCCTAAGGAGATTCTAAGGAGGCTTTGTACATTATGTACTCGGTAGTGCCAGTGGCTTCACAGCTGTATTATTTTGGTTTTTCTGTGCTGCCAATAGCATTGCTTCAATGCAGGGATAACACTCCAGCATCTAGTTTACATGAACTGTGGGGCCCTGGTAGCTGCCTGAGTGCAGAAGCAGTAAGCATCAAGAGATCAAACCAAATCCATCTACTCCAACAAGCAGTACAGAGAAAGCAGTGAAAATGACTCTCCCATGAGGGTTCAGCACTATTCACAAGGATGATAAGGTTACAGACACCACTGAAGACAAGGATCACTACAACACTGCTACTTTATGTGACATGACACTTTTAGGGGGCAGTGAAGATTTTTTTACTTAACTGTTCTAGGCTGTAGCAAGGATGATTTATGTTTGTGCTTAAAGGTGAAGAGAAGAAAAGAAACAAGGAGAGAAAGTTTAAGTCAGATATAGAAAATGAGAATGAGTTTAATGCAGATGATTAGCTGGCTGAACATGCACTAGTAGCTTAGCCTACATTCAGGAAACAGGCAGCCAGTTTTATTTTGCAGCACTTACACTGCACATTTGCATTGGACATATGAAAATAAGGATTTTATTGAAAAAATCCAACAAAACCAACTCAGAAGATTTCAGAAAAGTTAAACACCACCTGTAAATCCATCATTTCACAAGTCTTGGTTTACATTCACCTATAGTCAGCTGTGAATTTCACACCAAACCTTCAATATTAATGCACTCAAAGCCATAACACGGCTCACCAGTACACCTTCTAAAGGTGTCACCTTAGAATCTGTGACATGTCCATCTTTCAATTCAAGTCTACAAATTAAGGGAAGAAATTAAAATACATAACCAATGAACATTGCAAGCCTTCTACCCCTCAGGAACTAGCATACTCACTGGGGCTTGAAAGTCACAGCTCTGTTTTCACTGACCTACTAGGCTGGCAAAACATCTACAAGGCTCCTAAATGTCTTCTCAGCAGTTTACACTGATTTTCCAGTACCACCTTCTTGTACCTTCCATCTGTTCTCTTAACAGCTTCCTATTTCTGTATGCATGCACATTTTCTACACAGATTTTTATCAGGCAATTCCTTTCTACCTTCCTTGGCTTGTGACCCTCTATATGCAACCACTGCTTGAAAAATTTTCTGATATGTAGGCAAAGCAGGTGGTCACTGCCTATTACAGAGTTAAACATTGGTTCTCTGTGGAAGGACTAAATACAGCACCCATGTGAAACTGCAGGCACTAGCCCACACCCCAGCAAAGCGTCTTGCTAAGCAATGTTCACTGGCCTGGAAACAACTGTAAACCCTTAGGTCTAAAGACTACTGAAGTCATTACCAAAGTTCCAGTGATATGTACACTACATGACTTAATCTGAAAGTGCTAGGCTTTGTGCAGTGCATACAGGAGAACTGCACTTAATACTGCAGACTAGAAGTGGTCCAATAGGTTCAGAAGGGACCCCCAGACATTCAGCACTGTTCCTGATCCTGCTTATTATTGTGTTGACTAGCAAACAGAATTAGTAGTTAAGCAACATACACATAACCAATCACGTCAGCGAAGGGTTGTTTGTAGAAAGCTTCATCTGCCACCCTAGGTAGCAAGTAGTCCAACAGGCAGGCAAGCAGGCAGGAGAAAAGAGATAAGGATCAGAAGTACAGAACACAGCTGGAAGCAGTTTTAACAAGCACATTAACCTTGCATCACCTAGACTTACTGTAACAGGAAAGCAGTTACCACACGGAATGTATCAATTAAGCCATTGGTCAGAGGGGAAACACAGAAATCCTGCTACATCCTAGAAGTTCGGACCAGCTAGTTGAGGGCTAGAGGAGCCCCAATGTTAGCATTAGACTACTCCCAGAGGATACAAACTACTATCAGGCAAGAGATCTTACCAGGGTGACGAGAATGCCAAAGACTTCTGTACAACACTTGTTCAATGAGCCCTGCCCCAGACTCTGTATCCTGCACTGTAACACTGGCCATAATGAAGCTATGAGGTATCATGAGCTCTGGCCACCAACTAGAACAGTACTAAGCCAGTTTCCCTTTCTTGGTCCAACCAAGAGGTAGTGAATTCCTCAATGAATGGAAGTGGCAAATCTGTAATTATGAAGGCAGTGTAGGCCTCCTTTCTTCCTTTACAAAGAAGGGTAGTCTACCTAGGACTTTACTTAATAAAGCCAGACCTGATGGCCATTTTGATAAGAAAAGCAGTATTTCAAAAAAACAAATGAACAAAAAAACCCAACAAAATTAAGAAAATAGCAGTTCATCTTGAACCTGTGAGTTCTGAAAATATAAAGCAGTCTTGATGATTACCTGGACAGAATGATGTAGAAATTTAAGAGGCATTAAGTCAGTTCTATCACGTTTACCTTCATGCAGCTTGAAGTCACAATTCACAGGGAACTTCTAAGAAAGTGTAAGAGCTTACTATTCCAGCAACCAGGTCATCACCTTCTGCCACAGGACCCATAATTAGACAATTCAAACCACTACAGACACAATCAGCATTTAGTTTTCACTAGTAGAACTGAGTCATGTTATTTCTGAACTGCTTCCAAAAAGAGAGCAGTAAAAGGTTTTAAGATATTTAATGAAATGATCTGTAGCAATTAACTAGAATGCCACTTCCTTATGTTCTACAGTAAGCAAGTAAAAATGCTAATCTCAGGGTAGGTAATTGCAGACACTGAAGACCTGTGCAGTGAGAGCATGACAGCAAGTGGGTAGAGTAAAATATTTTCTGGCCATGTTCAAGCTTTATGTCCTAAGGAATCTAGGAATACTTGATCATCATCTTAATGCTTCCTGGATATTAAATCTATATTATTTAAGAAAACTTAAAAGGATAGGTAGTTAGGAGCATATACTTTAATGATCTGAAGGACTACTGCCTTAAGACATACAAGAAGTATTCTAACCCCCCTTCCCAATTATTTTCAAAATTCTTCTGATGGCTGGAGAAACTTTACCTGTTACTGGCTTTTGTTTTCTCAAGCTTTTCATCTTGCCTTGCATACCACTCTTCCAACTCTTTTATTGCTTTCTCTTTCCATTCTGCTTCCTGCTTTCGTGAGTTTGCATCTGAAAATTTAAGAATTGCTTTGTCAGTCATGTTTGTATCCAAATGCATCTTGCAAACATTTCAACTGATGGTTCAGGGTGCACTCTAGTGCAGACAGTTGCTTCACCAACTCAGGTAAGGGTTAGGAGATTTCCAGATTTAGGCTATGAGAACTCTAAATACTACAAACATTCAAAGGATTAACTAAACAGAATTCTTGTGCTGCATAACTGGGACAGTCCGCTTCAGTTTAGGATAGGCATTTTGCAGAGTAGTTCAGATTCAGTAAATCTGTTGGTCTGCAAACTGCTCAAGCCAGAAACAGTCACCTTGCTATGCCAGTGCTGGAACAAAGTTCAGTAAAGCCTCTATGCTTAGACAAACTGAAGGAATCTGGCACTCCACAAACTTTTTTTTCTACAGTTCAGGACAACCTCATCTGTTGTAACTAGCCGAAAAGAGGAGCAAAAGGGTCAGCTCTATCCAGAATTACATTTTACAGAAGGTTCTGTCCTAACAATTTCAAGCAAAGGCTCCTCCACCATGTAAGTGGGAAGCACACCATTTTGTAGTCTCTTAGACACTGTCCATGGGTAGGAACCACTGCATTTGACAGCTGGATTTAGTTTAGTTAATAATCCATTACTTTCTTAATTTAGTTATTAGATTAAGATCCATGTGACAACAGATGGCCTCAGCAATTACAAAATGAGTAATTTTTATCCTTTGAAATAAACTACTAATGCCTGCAGTATTTATTATCATCTTTTTAGATTACAAAAGCTGTTCATTTTCTGTCAGCTCATCTGTAAGTAAAGGTTCAGAGAGAGTCACTTGCTTGCTAACTCTCACACCAGTATTAAGTCTGCTTACTAGAAGACTCATCCAGGTTTGCTCTTGAACTCAGGAAACACGTTAAGACTCCAAAGAGGCAGTGCCATGGTTCAGAATTCTACTGCTTAAGAATTATAGAATGGCTTGAGTTGGAAAAGGCCTTAAACATCACTTAGTTCCACCTCCTCTCCCATGGGAAGGGACATCTTCCATTAGACCAGACTGCTCAAAGCTCCAATCAGCCTGGGATGGGGCATCCACACCATCTCTGGGCAACCTGTGCTAGTGCCTCACCACCCTCAGCATAAAGAATTTTTTCCCAATGGCTAATCCAAACCTACCCTCTTTCTGTTTAAAGCCATTACCCCTTGTAAACTACACACCCTCGTAAAAATTCCCTCTCCAGTTCTTCTGTAGGTCCCCTTTAGGTACTGGAAGACTGCTCTTCTCCAGGTGGAACAACCCCAATGCTCTCAGCCTGAGAGAAGCTGACATTAAGTTACTCAACAAATACCATACTTACCAAGTTGCTCCAGGCGCTCCTTTTGCTCCTCTCTCCATTTACGAATACTTTCTGGTTCTGACTGCAGTCTGTCTACTTGGGAGATGGCAGCATAGCAGTGTGTGGGACCATTACTCTCCTTGGAGGAAAGGAACAGTAAAGTCATTTGTGCCTAACAAGTGAATATTTCAGATAACTGCCTGCCAGCTACCTAAAATTAGACTCTATTTGGACTGAACCAATAACATATTCATTTGATGTTATAACACATTTCCACCATTAAAAACATCTTCCTACAAATTACAGTGGAACTGAACAGGACTTCCTCCAGAAATCAGGGATCAAACAAAAATTCAAGACAACCGGAAATACAAGTACCACAAACACTTAGTGCCAGAACACTAAGGCTGCAGAACGCAGAAGACAATGCCTAGCACCTCACTACACACTTGTAGGCCAGATATTCTCTGAGTTCATCTCACCTTAAATATTCGCTGTGAAAGTGCTTTTCTTTATGGATTCGTGTGCAGGAGAATAAAACATTATTTGCAGCTTATTTGTCTACTTCAAGAGACATTTGCATACCACATTACAAAATTTGGATTGCTGTATGCAGCTTATAACACAACAGGCATGTCAGTATTTAACCATCAGAACAGTGAGAGTACTAGAATCCTTTTCACAAATGTAACATATCAAAGGCTTGAAATGAATTAATATCCCAGATTTACAAAGCTAATGAATATTGTGGTATTTGCTACAGAAGATACTCTAAAGTTTAACAACTTTTATTGCTTCATCCTACCCCTAACAGAGTTAAGAAATACCACTCCTAAGAGTACCAGGTCAATTGCAGCTGACCACAGATTTGGCTGTGCCTTGTCCCTCTCTGGACCTCCAGTAGCCCTCAATGAAGGAATAACGCAAAGAGAAGACATTAGGCTGGTGCAACACCACCAGGCTTCACATTTAATCCTATGCAAAATCAACTGGCCAGCTGCAGGGCCAGCTAGTTACAGGCAGCTAAAACACAAGTTATGCATAGCCCATTCAGTCTCTTCTTTCTCATTAAGAAGATGCTCTGTCAACCAAAGCAACTTGTCTCTTAGAATTCCAAACTCAAAATCAAGGTATCTAAAGAGAGAAATCTACCTTCTGTTGTACAAGGAAGTGCAAAGGGCCTGTAAAATACAAGTTGTCCCATCAATCTCACAGTAATGCTGAGGATATAAGAATGTCAGCAGCAGTGAAAGCTGTTTGCGTCTCCACAAAGCTCAGCATTCACTTAAAACTCTGAGGAGAAGTACATCGCTCATATGCTGCTTCCTTCCCAAGCATTCATTTAATAAAGGCTAACAAGCCAACTGTGACACCATGGCAATGATCATGCCTTGGACAAACTGGTGTGAAATTCAGTTACAACAAAGTGATTGCCTTAGCATGCCTCATTCCTCCCTGACACCAATAAAGCAGGTATCTCCTCCTTTTGTCATTACCATGGCTGTCTAACATGCTTTCATACTGCAATTGAGCTTTTTAGCCATCAGCTTAATTTCATGCAACTTCATGTCACTAAGAAATGTATAGTGTTTTCAGTCTGCTCCTTGTAAGACCATCTTGATAAGACAACCAGGGTGCATGAATTATCTTAAAAGAGCAAGCAGATCTGAAAACTCTGCTTTAAACTAGGTAATCAGAGCCCACTTTCAGTTTAGCAGCCAGAGAAAGTCAATGTAAAGTCATATCACAGAGCCCATCAGTCTGCTTTACAGTGCTTATGTACTGTAAAGCCACATTTCAAAATGTACTGCTGCTTTAAGTTGCCTCTAAGTCCAGAGGATGGGCATAATCAAGAACACTGACAACTTTATGAGATCAGCTACCAGAACAGAAGACCCTCTTCAGCTCTGAGACAAAATTACTTTAAAGGCAAGAAATAGGAAGTATTAGTCTACATTAAGATAAAATTCTCAGAGTAGAACAGCACATTCTAAGTACAGAATACTTCTATCTTACCTGATAGACATCCCCGTTAACCACTCCATCAACAGCATCTGTAAAGAGGTGACTTGTTTAGTCATTTGAGAAAAGACAGAACAGCCAGATTTACTGATTTCTGTAACTTGTATGGAAAGCTTTACTAGAGTACATAATGTGGGAGTTGTCAAAGTGAATGTTACTTGATACCCTGCAGGGACACTTCCTTCTCCCTGCACTTTTCTCAACAGGCATGAAAAACCAAATGAGCCACCATTCTGCAGAACCAGAAATACAAGATTATTTCTGCATCATGAGCTCTTGCTTCTAACAACATAAACAGCAGAGCTGATACCGCTGAGAGGCTGCTACAGACTGCATTCTAAAGCTACTCCCACTTTGTCTTCCCTCTCTTAGAAGCTGACTACTATACAACTGTTCTGGAGTTAAAAAGGATGACTACGACTTTTTTAGTGTCTACCTGGAATATTAACAATCCTGCAGTCAACAACTGGTAATTCTTATCCTAGTGTTGTTATCTCCTAATTAGCCCAAAAGATATAGCTAACATTCCTAGCAAAGTCACCTTTCTGTTACTATCTGTGATGACATACTTGATAGCTTCCTACTTCAGTTGCAGTGTTATTATCTCCGAAGTGACAGTGTCAATAGAGCCTCAGGAACAGGCTCGGGTACAAATCTTTGCCACAGAACCCTAAAATTTTGTATTTTTAAAACACAGCCATAGGGAACACGTGCCAGTTGTAAGTCAAACTTTTAAGTTTTTGAAACTATTTAAATCTCTGGACTATACAAAATACACCAAGATTTTCAAGAACTGCTAAATCTCAGCAGAGCATCTCTCTGGAGCAGTGCCACATAACATCTGTCTGCATGCTATATTGAGTAGTCACGTTACTCATGCCACCATGGATAAATCTATCACACAGGAGTGTTTCTACCATCATACACCCCTCAGTGAAAGAAGTGATTGTACCAAACAGTAAGCAGAAAAATCAAGTTATTTTGCACTACCTTCTCAAAAATAGATAGCTGATTGACCTAAAACTAAGCAAGTTATGCTGCTGTATCCTCTTTTTTGTGGCTAGGTATACACCAATTTCATAGTACTAGTGAATGGCACACAGGAAGTTCTTCATACTTTTATCAGGGAACTAGGCAAGTCTTTTAAGTCTTTATCTCTGAGCCGTGAAGAACAATCATTAGCTGTGTTATACAGAGGACTGTAAATCCATCAGTTCAAGAATGGCAGTTAAGTTGGAGGATACTAGTCCCCAAGAACATAGTTACTAATTTTTGCAGGGGAAGACTCAAATTAAGAAAAAATAGCTTTTCAGTTAGGAGAAACTGATATTTTATAACTAGACTCCCCTAACTGAGAGATGGTTGCTACTTTCTCAGATTCCTACTTCTCTGCAAGGTACAGGAGGCCTTTACAAAGTCACCAGCTGGGCGAGAGAGCTCATAAATGTTGAGGATGCTTCCAAGAGCAGTGATAATATGTTTAAGTCTTCTTGTCACACCAAAACGCATTCATTATGGTCTTCGCTACTCAGGCTGGTAGTCTGCTCAGGTAAAAGAAACATCATTGCTTAAGGCTGTGCCTGAGAAGAAACACATAGGTTTGTCTGAGGGCCATTTTTGTTCTGCACAGAAACAGCCACTAACAGACACTGAACAAAGTGTTTCCCAAGGGCACCCAGGTCAGAAGCATTAGCAATATTAGAACAAATTTCCCATCTGTTCTGAGGTCCCTAGAACTTGCAATTAAGCTGCAGAGTCAGCATGCTGACTGAGCATATCAAAAGCAGAAGAGGAAACAGAACTGTACCAGCATGCTGTCATATGCCAATACAAGTGTGCTAACTGGAACAAGACCAGTAGTCAAACATTCCTCCATTTCAGTTCTGCTGTCTTCGTGCTTGCATAATTAAGTATGAAGTATAGAAAAACTATCTGTTTGCCAGCCTTCATATCAGTAATTAATACTAGTTGTGTATCAGATTTTTCTGTTCACAGAAACATGCTATTTCATAAGCTTCACACAGAAAAAGCCTAAATATTGGTAGTGCCATCATAACATTTTCAGCAGCCATGAACAATGAAACCCCTCTACTGACTTCAGAGTCCATCCAATTCTACCACAGTACTGTATATCCTGAAGTTAAAATCGACATATTTAGAACCTTCTCAGTTAGTAATGATCCATACTCCTTGTTGTTTATTTTTCAACTTGGGGTAAACTCTTATTTTTAAGGGCACTGTTGCAATGAACATGCTCAAACATGTTCTGCAACATATGCTGACAGTATGGTAATACTGAATTTTCATACAGCAACACAGCTACCTTTTAGAGTCTGGAAGAGTCTGAAGAGGATAAGTCATATCAGTTGGCTTGCATTCACAGGAGATTAAACATCCAAGCTTGCAATAAATAGAAAGCTAGCATCAATGCCCTCCATATTTACTACATCTTACAAAATAAAAGGCTGGGTAGAAGATAAATACATACTTGAAGATAAATACAAAAACCATTTTGTCACTTCAGTTCTAAAAGTCAATATATGGCCTCAGAGGTTTATCACAATGATGATCAACTATTCTGAAGGCTACTGCTGGCATTATTACCACTCAATACCACTTGGCCTAAAAGGAAATTAGCTTAGCCTTGTTCACCAGCCTCTCTAAAGTCTTATTCTCAATTCAAAAGAGGACTGTTGTCTGAAACATCAGAGGCAGGGCTTTGTAGTATATTGAAACATTTTGCTTATACTCTTTTAAAATAGAAGTATTTTTTATGAGTTACCTTCAGCATCTCTTTTAAACAACAAGTACTCTAAGTACTGCTACTTTCAGTGAGCTAGGAACTCAAGTTAAAGCAACCAAAGAACATAGAGTTTAATATATTCTGACATAAGGTTAAGTAACTTCACCACTCAAGGCCTAGTTTCCCATCCTTTTTCTTTTAGGCACAGTCATGCTTTCCTTTTACCTCTCTCTCTCACATATAAGATGATAAGAAAGAAGAATCTTTTACAAAACTTTTATTTACACAGTTATGCAAGAACCTGGAGAAGAAATAATTTTTCAAGCCATAACTCATTCTTGTGCCTGTGTGCAAAATAAAGGCAAGCAGCTCAGGAAGAGGGCTTCTTTCTGGTGTTCTAGTTTTTAACTGCTGTCCTATCAAAACCCATTAGTTCCCTCATTTTCAATATAATCAATAGGCTAGAACTAAAACACACCTGCAGTAATACTGTGCCATAACATCTTCTGTAATTTTCCAATGCAACAGCTTCTGTAATTTCCACCTTCTGTAAATTTCTACTAGTATTCTTTTGAAAACAAAAAAATCAGATTTTTCAGTTCTGACTTCATAATAATGCAGCATCATTAACACAAGCTAGACAGATAACATCCCTTTATCATACCTTTCTCAGTGCTGTCTTATGGGGCTCTGAAGCCTCAGATGCTGACTGCATAGCAAAACCCAGATCAATGGCTGTTCAAACAATTAAGAAAAAATTAACAGTCACAGACAAGAACTCTTTCTGTCTGTGGTGCTAACTACAGAGACAGGAGGAATCAATTCTTTCCTAAACAATTTTGAAGCAAATTGATACTCAGTTCCTGAAAGGCTGTTAAATTAAATACCTAGACAAACCACCAGACACAATTAATTTTCTTATTTGCTAGAGGCTCATGAATGACTTTCAAAGATAGAGAAACATAATTCAGTCAAGTTCATATGAAATTTACAGAGCGTGAAAATGTGAAAACAATGTTTGAGACCAGTCAGCCTACATTAAACTTGTGTATTTGCATGATTGTTAACATATGTAACTACTTGTCTTTGAATGAAATTTCCCATAAGAAGCTACTTGACAAACTGCCATGAGGATTTTGTATTGACTATCTAGAAACCACACATTTCCCCTTGAATTCTCTCTCACTCAAGAGAACATAGCAAGGGAACTGATACAACCTCAAGACATATTAATGTCAGAATCTCACTGGAAATACATGGACATTGATTCATCACTGAGAAAGAAATCTCGTAAGACATCACATTAATAATACCTAGGCAACAGCATTGTATTACTTGATTTATACAGTACTCCCTGCATTCTGGAGCAGGGATTATGCTTCACCTTCCAAGGCAAATAAGATTAGGTTTTTGCATGCTCAGGCAGCTTGAATGACATAGCTATTTACATAATGAATGGCCTACTGGATCAGGCCTGGATATTCAAATCATGATCATGGCAACATGAAATAATGCTGTGTGAGACACACAAACTTGCCACATTCTGCCATTCCCCCATACTCACCCCAGTATCCACAACAACTAACAGAATTCCTAATATTGATATTTTCAATTCATGAAGCTCACTTCTGTCCATGTATTTGTCTAATCATTTACCAAGAGACTGAAATTGAAAGACTGCTTGTTGATAATACACTATGATTCTTAAAAGTATTTCAAGAAGCTGATGACTGCTGTCACTATATCTGAAGGTAAGATCTTCAAACTTCAATTGAGAGCTGCCCAAGCTAGTACTTTCGGCCCAGTATTTGGAAAGAACTTATCCAACAGACCTGTAAATACGGAGCTCAAAAAAGGTTACAGTTAAAAAAAGTAAATCCACAAATCCCTGGTCACAATGCTTAAGGATTTACGTAAGAACTTGCATTGTTTCAAGAAGAAATTTGCATTAATCTATTCAATTACTGAAGAGTTTAATGAGCTGATATGCCAGAGACTACAACTGTCTGATATTTATTAAGGTACCAATCAGATGATAAGAAATGTCTAACACAAATGGCAACAGAAGTCATTAGATCATTTGTCACCGTGCCTGAATCAGTACATTTTGCATGGCTGAAGTCTGTACTTTTTAAAAAACATGGAGGGAGAGAGTACAAGCTCTGACAGTCAACAGAGATCAATGTTCTGTTAAGAAACAGGACCACCAAAAGTCCACAAGTATTGTCTCCCACACCTATTTAACAGGCCAGAGCATAAATGCAATCCCAGGGCATAAAAGAAAGCAAGATGACATACAGATCCTGCCTAGACTTCCAAGATCCTTAGATCATTTTATCATATTTATTATTTTATGAACTTCTTTCTAAAGTTCTCCAATAACTGTTTTGCACTTCAGAACAAGTCAACTTACGTGACTTGAGAAAAAGCGCTTGAAAGGCAGTTTAAGAACTACTTTTAAATATCAAACCAATCTAGAAGCATTGAACAAATCAACTTTTTGACAAGGAAACACTTTGCAACAGTCATCACTACATGCATGTAGAGAACATACTCTAGCTGTTCTAGTACATTGTGACAAAGGTCAATGATAGATTTGTTTTTTTCAATTAAATTAATTTCCAAACAGCTACTTTAATGTTCCAGAGTATGTTTGGAACATAAAGCCCATGTAAGGCATGATGTTTGTGCAAGGCTTCTAAAAGTAAGAAGGGAAGTCCATTGTGTCAGTTTCTGCACTATACATAGAATACGGAAGCCAAATTATGTATGATACCAAAACAGGATGGTGTTCTGATAACAATTATTCTCAAGTTCTTTTGCTGGAGCAAGACAGTCCCCAGTAAACACCTTTTCTTTCAGGAGTACATAATCTGTATGTTTCAGAGCTTATGAGTGAGCTGATGTTAAGGGCAGTGCTACCACTAAATAAGCACTGGAAGGTCTCCATTTCCCAGTTTATCTAGATGAGCTCTATTCATAGAGATACTACAAATATTCCCCTTAAACATAAGGTACGTCAGTAATTTCTGATATCAGGTTGCAAAATGAAGACTTAATTCTAAAGATGTTCTGACAATGAACTGGGGAGCAGTTATTCAACTTAGTCTGAAGGAGCGTGGCATCCTACTGCAGTGACAAAGGGATGTCATATGAGAGCAAGTATGTCCCTGTGGCCGTGGTGACAAGTAGAAGCAAAGTCTCCCGAGAGTGTTGCAACATCAACCCCTTTCCATTCAGGCTTCAGTTAAAACCTTCCATAAGGAGAAGTGTTTATTTAGGACTGCTGCAGCTACCATTAGATTAACTGGAAACACACTAACCTATACTTCTTAATACACAGTTCCCACCCTTCTCCAAATGAGGGTTCTGCAGTGTCGGGTTTGCTACACTCAGTACAAAGGTTACCAAGGAACAAAGGCTAAAGGTTTAGTAAAATTAAACATTAGCTTAACTGCTCTTATGCTTTAAGACTAAGATCACCCCCACTGAAGACAGAAACTCAACTGGCGGATTTATCCAGCTTTCAGAAGCCTTCCTGCAGGCAGGCTGCTGGATTAGACGAGATCAGCACCGTACGGGCACGCCTTCGGCATCTCCAGGGCACACAAACTCTAACCGAGAGAGCAGGGAGGCAGCTCGCCTTGTGGCACACGCACCCAGAACTGCCCCGACCCACCCCCGGACCACCCCCGGGCAGCGGGGCCCCGCTCGGGGCACAGCGCCGGGGCGAGGGTCCCGCCGGCACCGCCCCGAGGGACAAGGGGAGCCGGGACCCCTCACCCCCAGCCCCACCCGCCGCCCCCGCAGGGCGTACCCGCGCCCAGGCCCTCGGGACGCTGCAGCGCCTCGGGCACCTCGCCGTTCTCCAGGATGCCGTAGCCCTCGTCGTTCTCGATGCCCGCGATCTCGTTTTCCTGCTGCGCCAGGAACGCGGCCGCGGGATCCTCCTCGCCACCGTCGGGCGTCCCGTTCCCGGTCGGCGACTGCTGCGGCTGCTGGGCACCGAAGAGCTCCATGTCGGCCATGGGTGAAGGCGGGCAGGCAGCTGCTGCTCTGCACCGCGCCTACGCCGGGCAGCAACGCGGAAGGGGCGGGGGCGCCCCGTCTGCGCCAATGAGCGGCGAGCACCGCCGGCTTCGCCCAATCAGCAAGCGGTCCTGGCGAGGTCCGCGGAACGCGAGCCAATCAGCGCCCAGAGAGCAGGGGGCGGGCGGGGCGGAGCGCGGCCCCGGTGCCCGGTGCCCGGAGGAACCGGGCGGCACCGGCGGGCTCCGCTCCGTTGGGATCCGATCCGTCGGGCGGCGATGGGACTGGGTNTGGGACTGGGTTAGCCTCTGCCAGCCTCCCAAAGCACAGGTGCTCCGCTGTCCGACACGAGTCCTTCGGCAACGTGGGGATAAATTCGAACCCGCAGATTACGTCCAAAACATCGGTTCTGTCAAACATCTTTCTCTCGTGATTTTGGCTGTCTTCTGTCTGACACAGGGAAGCTTAAGTCACAGAAACACAGAAAGTGTCAGGTTGGTAGGGACCACAGTAATCATCTGGTTCAACCTCCCTGCTTAAGCAGGGTCATCCCAGATCATTTGGCACAGGATTGTGTCTATATGGTTCTTGAATATCTCCAGTGAGGGAGACTTCCTTCACACCCTCTCTGGACAATCTGTTCCAATGCTCAGTCAGCCACCAGTATNGGGCGTCCCGTTCCCGGTCGGCGACTGCTGCGGCTGCTGGGCACCGAAGAGCTCCATGTCGGCCATGGGTGAAGGCGGGCAGGCAGCTGCTGCTCTGCACCGCGCCTACGCCGGGCAGCAACGCGGAAGGGGCGGGGGCGCCCCGTCTGCGCCAATGAGCGGCGAGCACCGCCGGCTTCGCCCAATCAGCAAGCGGTCCTGGCGAGGTCCGCGGAACGCGAGCCAATCAGCGCCCAGAGAGCAGGGGGCGGGCGGGGCGGAGCGCGGCCCCGGTGCCCGGTGCCCGGAGGAACCGGGCGGCACCGGCGGGCTCCGCTCCGTTGGGATCCGATCCGTCGGGCGGCGATGGGACTGGGTTAGCCTCTGCCAGCCTCCCAAAGCACAGGTGCTCCGCTGTCCGACACGAGTCCTTCGGCANCCTAGTTGCTGGCATCACCAAGAAGGGCCTGGCTCCATGCTCTTGACACCCCTGCCTTTTGATATTTACACACATTGATGTGTAACCAGTCAAACCAGTGTGAATTTGGGAAGCATGTGTTCCATTAACCATGTGTTGACAAAATACTCATTGGAAGGCCAGTGATTTCTGATAAAATTCTTTTGCCAGTTATTTTGATCAGTTCCTGTATCTGGCTTATAACACAGATAGAATCATACAACTGTAGAATGTTAAGAGATTAGAATGGACTGAAAGATCATCTAGTCCCAACTCCTGCTGCCTTGGGCAGGGAGACCTTCCACTAGAGCAGATTGTTCCAGGCCTTATCCAACCTCGCCATCAACACTGACAGGGTTGGGACATCTAGAACCTCCCTGGGCAACCTGTTCCAGTGTCTGCCTGACAGAAGACTAAAGAATTTCTTCCAAATATCTAACTAAATTTCCGTCCTTTCAGTTTGTACCCATTACCCCTTGCCCTGTCACTACAGTTTCTGACATTGACTCCCTCTCCAGTTTCCCTGTAGCACCCTTCAGATACCGTCAGGTTGCATAGTCCTCTCCGGGATGAACAGACCCGATTTCTTCAGTCTGTCTTTGTAAGGGAGGTGCTCCAGTTCTCTTACCAATATCGTGGCCTCCTGTGGACTTGCTCCAACTGTCCCATGTCCTTCTTATGCTGAGGGAACTGGAGCTGTGTGCAGTACTCCAGGTGGGGTCTCAGGTGAGCAGAGNCAACTCCTGCTGCCTTGGGCAGGGAGACCTTCCACTAGAGCAGATTGTTCCAGGCCTTATCCAACCTCGCCATCAACACTGACAGGGTTGGGACATCTAGAACCTCCCTGGGCAACCTGTTCCAGTGTCTGCCTGACAGAAGACTAAAGAATTTCTTCCAAATATCTAACTAAATTTCCGTCCTTTCAGTTTGTACCCATTACCCCTTGCCCTGTCACTACAGTTTCTGACATTGACTCCCTCTCCAGTTTCCCTGTAGCACCCTTCAGATACCGTCAGGTTGCATAGTCCTCTCCGGGATGAACAGACCCGATTTCTTCAGTCTGTCTTTGTAAGGGAGGTGCTCCAGTTCTCTTACCAATATCGTGGCCTCCTGTGGACTTGCTCCAACTGTCCCATGTCCTTCTTATGCTGAGGGAACTGGAGCTGTGTGCAGTACTCCAGGTGGGGTCTCAGGTGAGCAGAGAGGGGGACAATCACCTCCTTTGACTTGCAGGCCATGTATGTAGTTTATTGGCACAGCAGAGAGGGGAAAGGAAAATACTGTTGTAAGAAAGGAGAAAATGATGCTGGCAGCCCTCAAGCTGGTGCAGTTGCTGCAAGAGGTACTTGTTTAATTCCACTTCCATGTTGCCTATAAGTCTGTGTGTACATTTCATGAAATATTAGAGGTAATGCCATCCAGGCTTTTGTTATAGTCCCAAACAAGGGTTCAGACGTATTTCAGAAGGAGGCCAAATTCAGAGAAAAATTTAACTCTGAAAGACAGTTGTCTCCCATGTGAATTTAATGGGAGATAAACCACATGCTGAGTAACACTTTTTCCCCCCCGTCAATATCATTTGCTAGAGAAAAAAGCACAAGTAAACTCCTGTAGTATGACAGAGAGCTCCCTTCACCTCATTTATTCAAATAAAACATGTGCCTAGTTTCTCCTATGAAAACTCAGAATCTGGTATGGTAGGAGGCTAGATTTTCCTGAATTTTGTCTCTCACAGAAACCCAGCAAGGTTATTTATTTTAAGTAATCTACAGCTGCCATGGGAAAGCTAAAGAATTAAAAACAACAGCAGTAAGCAGGCCCATAACTCAAAACAGGAGATGATAAAAATGAAATACCATCATAACTCACAAAAGGAGATGATAAAAATGAAATACCATCATGAAGTGTATGCCATGCTCTCACAGAAACTTGCTGACTTTGTTCCACAAGTTCTTCTAAAAACATACACCCATGTTCATTTTCATCACTCTTCTTTCCTTATATGTAAATAAAAGTAATATTGCACTGCTTCCCTTTAACTATGACTAGTGGATTTTGGATGACTGTCTAGCTATTTCCTCTTTTGCTTTACCACTGACTCTTAGCCCTCTGGGGAATTTCTGATGACACAAACACAAGTAGGACATTGTGATTTAAAATGAAAAGCAAATCCGGTTACTTGCTTGTATAAAAATTGCAGAGCAGGGATTAAGGAACATGAAATATAAGCAGAATTGCAATTTTTCAAATGGTCCAAGAAAATTATTTTCTGTATTCCATCCGAATGAGTGACAGAATGTTATTGCTTTCGATGCAAAGGAAAATACAGTGAGCCATTAGATCTGTTTTGAGGATTAATTCAAAAATTTTTATGTTATCTATAATTCAGATGCACTGTGAAGTGTTCTTGCACTGACGAAGCTATTATTACTTTCCTGCTTTCTTACCCTGTAAAAGAAGTCAAGATACCTCCTTTTCTAAAGGCAGGTGTTACTCCTTAGAGAGAAGTATAAAACATAAGAGTAGCATATCCTTTGTTACTCATCCATAGTGGTTTGTTGATATGTCACACTGGGGAGAAGAGTTATTACAGAAATACTAGATGAATAAACCCTCATGGAAATATGAAAAGGCAAACAGACTACAAAGGAGTGTCAGGATTGTTCTGTTTCTCTCCATTCTTTGAAAGATTATGATATTTAATTCCGGTTTCTATATGTATTGAGATTTGGTTTAGAAGTAGTTTAAAAATATGTTTTTGAGCATTCATGAAAACATGGGTTCACAACTCTGCACTTCCAACATTAAGAAAGTCATTACAACAGGGTAGTGGGATTTCTCTGATTCTTTCACAATGTTTTTGATTTAAGAAATTAAATAATTTGTAGAACAAATGTTTCTAGAGACAAAAAAATGAAATGCAAGTCGTTACAACACTCTGTAAGGATGCAAATGAGAAAGACATTGCACAGATGACATCTGGACATGAATCACTTCTCAGGAAATCTCTCTAACTAGAAGCTCCCTGCACAAGAGCCTGTAGTTGGCAGCAAGCTGAAGGTGAGAGCACACAATGACTAGGACTTGGTCCATCACCACCGAAATCAATTAAGAGGCTCCCTCAAACTGCTAATTGTTAGTGACTTTCAAGAAGTAGACTTAAGTTAGAAAACCCTCCCAGCTTTTCACCTATGAGCTGTATCAGAAAGATGGTGCCTACTTTGGGGTCAGATTGCCACTCCTTTGCAAGGTACAAGAGCCAAAAAGAACAGGTTTGAGAGGCACATAAAGCTACCAGAATCAGTCTGCTGCACTACAGCTACCCTGCACATCACTTTACATCAATCTGGAAGCTCCCTCAAAGCAGATTTGTAAAGGTCACTGCCCATACACTGACTTAAGGACTTACAGCTACAATTAACAGTTCTACTAAATGGGTTTATGAAGACTAAAGCCCACAAAGAAAACATTCATGCACGTCACTGCCATTCAGGTCAAGCCCATCTGCACTACAGACTCATACTGCAGCTGCTCACCTTGTTTTGATGGGGCTGGATTTAAAGCCAAGCCAGGGGCTATAACTCATATTGACAGTATCGGCTTAAATAAGCCATCTGCCTACTCTGACTACCTCAGAAGACCAAAGAGCAATTCTCTTATTCAGACAATCAAACTGGAGACATGTTTATTACTACAACATGCAAAAGAAATCAGTCTTTAAATATATGGAGTTCTCATCCTCAGAAGAAAGGCAGGTTTTTCATGAGAGAGGCTCCTTGGGTGCATCAAGTCACCTGCTAGGCAAGAGAGTTTGAAGTGGTCCACCCTTACTTCACATGTATATAGACAAATATGTCTTCTGCTACAAGACCTCCAGTGCCACAGCAAGACACACTGCTTTCAGTCTATCAAGCTGATTTGCTGCCATGAGAATTTAATTAGATGGAGGAATGAAGAGAGGCTGCTGGTAGTGTCCACACTGTTAAACACAAACATCCCAAGATAAGAAGTGCAGCTGCTTTCCAAGGAACACCCAGTAGTCAGTAAAATAAGGAACATACCTATAACTAATAAACATGCGGTGCTATGCTGCGTTTTTGTTGCTCCAACAGCTGTATCTAATCATCACAGCTGTGCATGGTATTCAAACAGAATCTGAGTAAGCAGAGAATAGACATTGTTCCATACCTAAGAGAAGGAGAGAGCTGCACAAAGATGGGCAGACTGGAGGGTTAGACTGTCAGAGCAGAACAGTAGTAAGTAATATGACAAGGAGAGTATAAAGAGGCAGGTTTGCAAATACAGGGTCAAGATACTTGAAATTATATGAATTATAGAGTAAGCAATACCATGAAGGTAAAGTCTTGCCAACATTTTGGTGGGCCTCTCCTTAATACAAAAGTACTTCAGTCCTTTAATAATCTTTGTTGTCTTGCCCTGGATTCACTCCAGTATGTCCATGTTTTTCTTGTTCTGTGGGCCCAAAACTGGATTCAGCATTCCAGATGTGCTGAATGCAGAGGAAGGATCACCTTCTTTCACGTGCTTTCGCATTTTTCTTCATGAGGGCATATTGCTGGTGGATGATAAGCTTCTTGCTCCGAAAGACCCCAAGGCCCTTCCTTGCCAAGCTATTTTCCAGCCCGCAGAATGTACTGATGGCTGGAATTATTTTTATCCCAGTGTAAGACTTTGTATTTCCCACTGTTGAGCTCTACGAGTTTCCCCTCTGCCCAGTTTTCCAGCCTACCAAGGTCCCTCTCAGTGGCAGCACAACCCTCTGATGTAACAGTCACTCTTCCTGGTTTTGTATAATATGTGAACTTGCTGTAGCAGCACTCTGCTCCACCATCCAGGTCGTTAATTAAGAACCTCAGTAGTACTGGCCCCACTATCATTCCCTGAAGTATAATGCTAGTGAACTTGCTTCCAGCTTGATTTTGTGCCACATATCACAGCCTCTGGACCTGATTGTTTTCAATCATAATTTTCAATTCACCTCACTACCCATTTATTTATCCCATACTTTGTCAGCTTGTCTTGTCAGAACATTGTGAAAGACAGCATTAAAACCCTATTGTAGAAAAGATAAACAATATCTCACTGTTCTCCATTCATGCAGCAGTCAATGCAACTCACTGTGGAAGGTTATCAAGTTGGTTAAGCATGACTTTCCCTCTGCAAGTGCACGGTCGCAACTTCTGATGATTTTTTGTTTTTCCTGAGATTGGAAACGGTATCCAGGATTAGTTGCTCCATCATCTTCCCAGGGGCTCACGTGAAGCTGGTTGGCCTGTTTGTCTGCTGATGTTCTTTTCGACTTTCTGGAAGATAGGTGTGATACTTGTTCTCTTCCAGTCTTGAGAAGCATTCCCAATTGTCATAGCGTTTCAAAGACTATCAGTCAATTTTGTCATTGGTGGAGTATGTAAGGCCTATTTGTTTATGTGCTCCTTAAACTGGTCTTTCTCCACCCAGGGAAAGTTTCTTTGCTCCAGACAATTTCTCTGGTTCAGCCTATTCCTCTGGTTGCAGAGCCTTGAGATGTTTGAAGGTTAGGATTTTTTAATTGCAACAGACCTAATAAGGTGCTCCAAAGTTACTCATAATCCAAGGTGGAGAGTTTGATTCAAGTGCATACAAATCCAGCGTAGAGACAGGTGCCTTTCTGATAGTTGAAACAGTAGTATGTGGCTCCCCATAGATCATTACTTCTTTGGAAACACAAGAAAAACTAGAACTAGGTTTTTGATGCCTTACCATTTGTTTTCTTAAGAGCATCTGCTTTGCTAAAAGGAGTCGGAGGAAATGCACAGAAAAAGCTCTTATAACATGCTTCATTTCCATAAAGATGGTGAAGTCAACATTTTTGTGGTGTTCTAAGAGGTGTATGAAATAATATGGGAGAATGTGCTTGAAGGGTCCCTTTTAGTTCTTGGTACAAAACTCATTTGTTATCAGGAAGAAAAAGCACTGTGTAGGGACAGAAGAAAAAATTACCTATTTTCAGGTATTTCTGGAACACACGTGCAAGCCAGGTCATTGATTCCTCATTGATTCCCCTTTTCAGGATAAAGTCTTATTACCAAAACAGAACAAAAAAAAAAAAAAAATTTTCTTCAGTAATATATTTGAAAATATATTCAGTAAATTAGTTTCCAGTCAAGTTTTCTGGACAATCTGTATTACATCTTTGTTTTACAGTTTTGATTCCCAAGGCTACTTCATTGTACATACATTGTCTTAGTATTTTAGTATCACTTCTGAATGTGGAACTTCTGCGACTCCTAAGGTAGTAAAACTAATTGAAATATTAGCAAATAATCTACCACTTCTTTCATGTATTATAATCCTGTTTGCTTCCTTAGAAACAATGAAGCAGTGGCCTTTCTGGATTTGATTTACAAACACAAAAGCATTCCATGAAGTGCAAAATGAGTATTTCAACTTGCCCAAACCGAACACAGGTCACAAAAAGTTGAGAAGAATCTGACTGCATAGAAACAACTCATGCAAAGAAGTATAAATAAAAGTAACATTTAAATTCTATTTCTGCTGTAAACTGCTTTTCAAAGTGTGATTTTGGTTTTTTTTTTAAGGTTTAATTGAACCCGAAATAAATCACAGCCACTTCAAATAGAGGGATTGTTGAAGCATATATTGAGTAGAAACCACAGTTTACTGCAGACTATTGCAAGGTAAGGAAGTTAAGAAGGCTCTGGTAGAAGGGAAAAGCCATTCCTTATTGACAGGGATTTTTCTTTTTGCCTTTTTAATTAATTGCCATTTTTAGAAGAATTTTGAATGGTAGTTTGACTATATGGAAATCTGGGTAGCCAAGAGCTTTTGAGGCTCTCTTAAAGCTCTTGGATCTGCCAAGATTTTCTCACTTCCCTCCTAAAACAGCAACAGGTTTATGTCTGAGTTCCATACACAAGGTGAGGTACCCCACCACTTTCCCCTGCCAAAGGGAGAAAAAGTGTCAAAGTAATCTACATTCTGAACACATAGAAAGCACCCACTCAGCTACCTTATCACAAAATACATTAACTAGACTTTTTTCCTGGGTAATCAAGGCAGTAGCATCTATATGAATGCTTATTTTTCTGGTCAGAGCTCAGTTTTCTTTCTAATGCTTGCAAGTGTTAGAGATCTATTCCCTTGCAACAGCACACCTAGACTCTGATCTGCTAGAGGAAAGCAACTGGATCCAGATGCAAGATGTGCCTCTTACAGTGGGAACTTGTGACTAGCATGTACAAGCCAGCTGGGAATGGGTTTGGCTATGACCTCAGCCCACAGATTGTAATGATGAGCAGATCAATGGTGAGCAATGTCAGCCAGATAGGCCAGGAGGCTGAGCTGTAGACTGGCACTCCTACAGCCCCACTGAGGCAGGACTGACAACCCCGAGCTAAGCTGAAAAACAAACATTCTGTTTATTCTTACTGTTTTGTGTGTCACGGGTTTCTGGATCACACACTTTTCAACTGTTCCTCTGACAACAGATGTATTATTTCTGTCCTATGGCTCTCCCTTATGCCTTTTACAATTGCATGGAGGCTTCTTAAAGCAATAATTTACATTTACACACCTCTCAGAAAAGCGAGAGTATTAGTCCTCTCCCTCTTTGCCCTCAATTTACAAAGCGTACTTTCCTCCCTCCTCTGGTCCTACAGAGTAGAACTGAAGAACAACCAGATCAGAGTGGATATGGTACCACAAATGCCAATTCAGAGATGCCAAAGAAGACCAGACATTTTGTATAAATATTGTGTAAGTTCAGCACATTTCTCACACTGATTTGTTGGCTGCAAGAATTCAACAGATCTGTAAATTAAACAATAACGCCTTGACTAAGCCAGCTGTAAGAATTCAGTTTGACAATTAGATGTGAAAAGCTTATTTTAGTGATTAGAGCAGGATCATCCAGCAATTTGGTGGCAAAAAACAGTGAATTGAAACTGGCTGACTTAGGGACCAGCTTTCTCTTCTCTAAAGCTTTGGTCACTGTTTGTCTGTTGTCTTGTAAAACATAGGATATACAGACTAGGAGAGTCACCTCGACTATATCTGGTACAGTCGGGGCAAGATAGTACTTGAGGGGGATATTTTACTGACTGTTCACTAAGTATGCTGAAAGAGGCAAAAATGATGACTGAAAAATCTTAAAACTAGCAGCCTCTATCATTTGAGGGTTGTATAGCCCTAAACATATGCTTTGCATCATAGCCCTGATCATGTGTGTTGTCAAGTCAAAAACTGCAAGCCAGTGCATCCCAGTGATACACACAGGGTTGGAACATAGAGATCGCTGTTCCTTCAGCTCAGAAAATAACTAAAGGAGAGAAGACATTTGTGCAGAAGGAGGGAGAAAATATTCTGATGGTAGGCCTCTAGCTAAATTCTAATTCTTTACCAATTTTGAATGTGTTCTAATGGATCATAGTCCTTCAGTTGTGGTTTTTTTAGAGGAAAAAAATTATGTTTAACATAATCTGCCTTCTTCTCATGCAGACCCCTTATTTATAGCCCCATTTGTCTTGCATTACTCATAGCACTAGGGAAAGGCTCTTTGAGTTTCATGACTCAGTCCCCTCAGCTATTTCCAGCAGCATTTCTCATGAAACCAGTATCCTTCAAGTTCCCCTGTTGCCCAGCTTTCAGTCCAGCTTCTCATGCTCCTCAGATTTTTGGGCTTCACAGCATTCTCAGCAATCCACTGGCCCAGTTATCAGCCAGTACCACTTCATTCTGTCACTCTTCCCTGGTTTCTCCTTATATCTTTTACCTTCTGAATCCCTTCCTGCCTCTGTAAACCCTTTATCACCATTTGTCAGTACAAGTTGTCTCATTCACATCATCCCAGCCATCCCTCCCAAATATTGTATGCAATCTCCATCTCTCACTTCTTCCTGTGAAAGTCATTTAAACAGTTACTTAAACTCCACAAGATGTGGTGAAAGGACAAATCAGTCCATAACTGTAATTTACTGAACTGTTAGCACATCTGGACTCATTCACAATACACAGGCTTGCTCTCAGAGTTGCATGAGAAAGTTGGTCAGAGCAAAAGGGAAACATGCTGGTCTTCTTAGCTTGTCAGAACTTGTGTGGAAACCAAAATTCAGATATCGGGCTAAAACAAAGAAAATCTGCAGAAATCAAGTTCTTGCTGTCACCACAAGGAAACGTACTGCCTGTCACTATTGTCTGGATGGCCCAATAAAAAATTATACTGTCATTGCTAGTAAGAAAACTAATTCTAGCATTGCAAGGCCATAGGAACTGGTGGTTTGTTATTAGTTTGAGTGAATTTACTCAGTGCAAACTGAAGTTGGGTACCAGGCGTCTTTTGTTATGACGTAGAGTTTAAGTGTGGGATAATACCAGAGACCTTAAAAATATGTGCACAGGCTAAAAACAGAGGCCAAAAGACTATAAACATCTCACTGGCAGTCAGCTTCTGGTTCTTGAGGAATTATAATCTTAAGTGCTGAGAACACTGCTTTAGACATAACACAGAGGACAAGGAAGCAATCAAACAAGTGCATGTAGTTTATGCACTGTTTATGAATAAGACAAATAAATTATGTGGCCATGGGAAGTTAACACCCCCAGAACTGCATAGTATATCACTAAAGGAAAGGAGACCAGAGAATTTAAAATTCACTGACAAACTGATGCATTTTTGAAATTTATTAAATCTTGGAATTTGAAAATAATTGCTGCTGACAAATGGTTGACATCACTGGATCATCATGGAATTTTCTTCCTAAAAACTATGTCAAAATTGCAAGGACATAATCTGTTTCAAGGAACAAGGCTCTTCAAATGTCTTTTATCATGCCAGTCAAGTTTTAGGGTTGTATAGGAGTCTATGTCTGAGTGCATAAACTATATGCACTTCTTGTCTCAAGCTCTGTAATTCCTGAATAAAGCATTACTGCACATAAATTCAGTTTGCCTAGTGTGGTAATTATCAGTGTGACAACCATCACTCTGACCAGCCCTGAAATGGTCAAGCAATTGCACTAAACAATCATTGTAGATCCCTTCCAGCTGGAAGCATTCCACTGTATTCTATATATGCTTCTCATTATTGTCCATAAATACATCCATTAAATCCTCAGTGTGAGTTGGTTCTCCCACTGAAATAAAAGACAAACCTGCAACAGAACTAGGGTTTTAGACACACAGGAACACAAAATTTCACAGAATACAATGTTGGAATTGCTATGGCCAGACCTTCATTAGGAAGTGTTAGGGAATGTAAAACTGCATGGGTTGGAATAGTTCACCGTTTCTGTACTATTATTTGTTTCTTACTTTCATGCTTTGCATTAGAAATATATGTGTGTGTGTGTGTGTGTGTGTGTGTGTGTGTGTGTGTATCACTGCATATCATCTTACCTTCAATTCTACTGCATTAATACTCAATAATTAAAAGCACAGGGGCTCAATCTTCTGTCATTTTTAGGCTATAATACACAAAATGTTATTCTGTCATTGCAAAATTATTCCAGAAGTTAATAGCTTGTGTTCTGGAAGCATTTTTTCCCTGCTTCTTTACCTGATGATTGAACAAGGAACTTGCCCCAGGAAAGAAGGGTGTGTCTGTTCTGTGGAGCAGAACAGTGTGTTCTGTGGTGGTAAATGTTTGTGCAGGAAGAACCTAGAGCACCTAAGGAACTATAAGAACTAGATGGGCTTTTGGCCTCAAGCTATGTAGTTTAGCTGGAGAAATGTCTTATGGGCTACGTGGTATAGTAAAGTGTAAACTAAAATTCAGCGAGACATAGCACAATAGAGGCTTGCTTCAAATACTACAATTAAGAAATGCTCAATGAGCTGCTTTTTCAATCAGTGAACTTTTGGGGTAAATGTCATTATAATTATTCTCAGTGTTTGTATGCATGCAGTATTAATGTTACATTCACAAATTGTTTTACATAGCCAATATTGTGTGCCAGGTGTTTTCATAAATTGTTAGTTAATTTCTAGTATCCTAAAGTTCAACAGACTACAGTATGGCTTTCAACTCTATGTAATTCCTGAAATTATACTGTTATAGCCCATATGGGGTGTATCCGTAATACCTGCAGTATAGTTTCAACCTTCTATTTTTTATCTGGAAATTTTTCATAAAAATATTAAGTATGTATAACCCATTGCATAAATGAAACCTTTGTTATAGGGACTGTATTTTTCTCAGATCTCTTTCTGTAACAGTCATTCAGCACCCCTAAAAAAGCTATGCCTGCATTTGTATCCATCTCTGACTGTAGTCAATGTAATTGACCAGAAATGGTTAGTATGAGTTCTGTTGTCAGGAAAAATTTTTTTGTCTATGAGACAGTCTCAGGCAACTGACCTGTTTCTAGAGAACTGGCTTGATTTATACAGATACAAACATTTTATAAGGTCTGCAATTCTTGGTCACACAAACAAAAAAAAATTTTCTTTATACAGTGTTCTCAACCATAATTTACAAAATTCAGTCCTTTGTAAGAGACAGCATCCTTTTTGAGAGCCACTGGCATACGGCAGTATATCACTCATCAAGGCCATTTCTGATTTGAAATTGAGGCAATTTCTTAGGCCGTCTCTCATGTAGTACCCCACAGCTTGGAGCCTGCTGGTTGTGTTCAATATGTCACTGCAGTGTGCCAGAAGAATGCAGTTCTCCTTGGGGAACAGTCAATATCAGCAAAAAGAATTACTGTACCGTAACTGTGGCATTAACACTGTGTGTCAATGAGGCCTTGAGACTGGACTCAGCTTCATATCCCTCACCAAAACAAAATAAACCAGATAAAACAAACACCAGACATGTACCATAAAATCATTACAATTGAAATTACTGATTTTCAGTTCCATTAAAACTCTCACAGATAGGCCTAGAATGTCACAAGTGTGTCTGCATGTCAGTCAGAGAAGGATTTTGGAGTAAAATAATCTCAGAAGTGGCCTTAGCCATTACTTCACATTTTACCATTTATTTCCATGTATCATGGAGAGTTTTGCCTGAACCAAGTCTGTACAACTCCTGAACGGAGAATGTAGTGTGGTGGGGGTCGGTCTCTCCTGCCGTGCCTGCAGTGGGAGGCCGAGAGAAGATGGCCTGGAGACCGGGGAGATTCAGATTAGGTATCAGAAAAAAACTGTCACTGTGAGGGGGGTTAGGCGTTAGAATACGTTTCCCTGGGAGGTGGTGGAGTCACCACCCCTGGAAGTTTTTCAGGGTCTCTTGGGTGAAGCACCCAGCTGTGAGCTCCCCGGGAAGCGGCTGCCGTAGCAGCGCTGCTGATGTCCCTGCCAGGCAGTGCGCACAGGACGCCAAGCCCTGAGGGCACCATGCGGCCACGCCCCCTGCCGGCCGGGAAGTGGCCCTGGGGGAGGGAGTCTGCGCCACCGGCGGCGCCGATTGGCTGCGGCTGTGAGGAGGTGCGGCCGCGCCGATTGGCTGCGGCTGTGAGGAGGTGCGGCCGCGCCGGGAGCGGCCGCGCCGTCTCGGGCGGGCCGTGGTCTTGCCGCCATCTCGCCATGGCTCGGGAGTTCGAGCTATGCCCCGGGCGGCGCATCGGCGGCGACCAGCCCTGCTTCATCATCGCCGAGATCGGGCAGAACCACCAGGGCGACCTGGACATCGCCAAGCGCATGATCCGTATGGCCAAGGTGCGCGCGGGGGAAGGCGGGGGAGCGAGAGCGCCGGGGTGCGGCCGGGGGACGCGCGGGAGGGTTTATTCCAAACGGACATTGTTTGCAGGGAGACCCTTGCATTTTACTTTGATAAAGGGTCCGGAGCGCTTGTCCTGTAAGGAGCAGCTGAGTGAGCTGGGGTTGTTCAGCCTGGAGAAAAGGAGGCTCAGGGGTGACCTTATCACTGTGTACAGCTCCCTGAGAGGAGCGGTTAGCCAGGTGGGGTCGGCCTCTTCTACGAGGCAACAGGATGAGAGGACATGGCCTCAAGCTGTGCCAGGAGAGGTTAAGGCTGGACCTCAGGAAGAATTTCTTCACAGAAAGGCTGAACAGACATTGCAATGGGCTGCCCAGGGAGGTGGTGAAGTCTCTGTCCCTGGAGGTGTTCAAGGAAAGACTGGACGTGGCACTTCATGCCATGGTCTATTTGACAAACTGTTGTTCAGTCACCTCAAGGACTCAGTGATCTCAGATATCTTTTCCAACTAACTCGTTCTTGTGATCTTGTGTCGTGGCTGCAGCCCCACAGATGGGACATGAGCTCACGGGGAATTTAGGAAGTATCAGGCAGCTACTGCACCGTCTCTAATGAACCTCCAGTTTGATTTCAAATTTGATGTTATATCCGTTTGATAGAAAACGGCACATCACAGCTTGGAGCATGGTGTGTTCAGTTCTGTGACTGGGGGTAAGTGGAGACTGCTCTAATGAGGGTATGTCTTCACTGTGTGAGTTCAAATTCCTGGAGGTGTTCAAGAGGTGTCTGGTGCTGGTGATGTGATCTAGGGATAACCGGTGATGCTGGGTGGATGGATGATGTTGAAAGTTTCTTCCAGCCTTGATGATTCTATGAATTTCAGGTTCATACTCCTTGTTCCACAGAATCCAGTGCCCTTTTTTAATGTAAAATTACCAGTAACAGCTAATCTGGGAGAAACACCACAGAAGTCAACTCTTCAAATAAGCAGCATGCATAGCTAAGTAGTTTTGTAGGTTTGATATGACTTCTCTCAGCTGCTGCTCTGCTAAGTGTATCAGGACTTTGAAATAGAAGGGTTCATGCGTGTGTAGGTCCACAGTCACTCTGTTCTTTACCATTTCTGTCATTGCTGTGATGATAATGTCAAAACTCCACTACAGATGAGCACATCAGTTACTCAGTGCTTGCATTCAGAGTTAGGATGAGTGCAGTTTCACTTGGACTTCCACTCAGTGTGCACCAGCTTGTTTTGCAGGACTGCGGAGCAGACTGTGCTAAGTTCCAGAAGAGCGAATTGGAGTACAAATTCAACAAGAAAGCATTAGAAAGGCCCTACACCTCTAAACACTCCTGGGGAAAGACCTATGGGGAACACAAGCGCCACTTGGAGTTCAGTCATGACCAGTATAGAGAGCTAAAGAAGTATGCAGAGGAGATTGGCATTTTCTTCACAGCTTCTGGCATGGATGAGGTATGTAAACCATACCAGAGTGACAAGGGGAGTCTGGCTGTTGTGTCTGTTGGGTATTACTTAGGTGTGATAGTTCTTACATAAAAAGAATATGTGGGCAATCAGTTTCTAACTGAGAGACCTGGAGTAATTTGGCAGTTCACCTGTGTCTCTACAATGGTTGACAGAATATTTTGGAAGACTTGCCACATGTGTTGAGATGCTTATACACAGGGACAAGGTTTCATTTTGACCTTCCTAAACAATTGAGGCTTTGAGAGAGTAGATCAAGATGACAATCAGGCTGCTCTCCAGTGTTGTCTGATATGTTGGTTTCAAGCATATCAAACTTCCTTCTGTATTTAAACCACATTCCTTTCTTGATCTAATCCGTATTATTTCCCTCTTTTTTCCTCCCTCCTTGTTCACTAGATCCCTGTGGTGTTTCTAAGCAGCAGAAGTGTTTATGCCCCTATTTCTTTTACTAATCTCGTGGAGGGGCTCAGCACCTTGGCCTGTTACTGCTGAATCATTTACTGACTTTTGCCAGTGGGCTCTTGAACAGTCAGTCACCAGCCTCACAGCTCCACAAAACTCCTGCTGCTGCTCCCTCTTAAGACATGTATACTTGTAGCTGTTTCATGTTGCTTGCCTCAGAATATTGGTAGTAACAGTATTAACAAATGCAACATGCTGTATGTGGCTTCATCAGTTAATTAACAGAACTGATACATGTTTGTGCTTTCTATTTGAGCAGTAATTACATTACACAGCTCCTAAGATTTCTGGTGGCATTTCTGCAAGACAGGGGTTTGGAATTTAAGGAAAATATTGCGTAAATGGACATAAAAACTCTTTGAGAACACATTAACATTTGAAAGTTTTTATACATTAACTTCTGTAAATTTAACATAATCTCTGGAAGTCCAGTTATGTCAAAGAGGTTAAATTGTGTGTTTAACTATATGAGGAAGTTATTGAAGTGTACAAAGGCTATGAATAACTTCTTTATGTATACTGTTCTAGTATGTACTGGAGACAAAGCAGGATCTCATTGAACCACTCCCTTTAATGTCATTTCTGTTATTTGAAATTACTTCCTGGTTCTTGAATCTCTTAAAGAAGAGCTGCTGATTTTCAAGAGATACTTACCTGATGAAGAGTGGCCTTAGATAGAAGGTCTACCTGTCATATTTAATATTTTGCCATCTTCTGAGATAAGATCTGTTTTAATATAGAGTACTCATTGTCTTTATGCATAATGCATCTGAATAAAATACATTAAATAGTGAATGGAGAGATGTAATACATTGCAGGTACAAGAAATTGAATCTCCATCATACTGATGATATAAAAATTAGACCAAATAAGATGTGTTTATCTTCATGGGCTTTAGCATTCTTTCTCTAGCACTAAGTAAATTTAACTGCAACAAGGAAAGAACTGAAGAAATTAAAAGTGTTTGTGGGTGGTTGACAGGGGACAAAGGTAACTATTTCATTATTTTCCCCCGAGGTGAATGGAGGATTTAAATACCTCTTGCCTGTGATAGATTTGGAATCTAAATTTTTTTCCAATAAAGTACTTGTTTTTAAAAGGCCACTCACTGATGTAATGCCCGTTTTCAGAAAGCCTCTAAAAATTCTTGAATTCATATTTTTAGACAGAATATAACTGGCATTTAAATATATGGTTTTACAGTCTATGCTTTGACATATTTTGTTGTCTAGTGTCTCTCCTAAGAGCAAACTCATTTTGGATTTCCCTTTTTGGGCACTCGGGTTTTTTTTCCTGGTGCTTATTTAATATGCTTATATTTATATATAAGTTTTCAGTGTGATGAATCTGTTCTACTACCTGTAGTTATAAACACTCTGTGGCTTAATATTTCTGACCTGCAAGACATGTGTGGCAGGAAGACTGTGTGCACGCTTGTAGCACATTTGTTCTTCAACGGGCATACTTCCATCTGCAGGTAGTTGCTCTCTCTGGTAGTGTTTAAAAAAAGAGAGAAAAAAGCAAGAATGCTGTGGTACACCAGTTCCTCTTTAAGCTGAGGTGGAGCTCACTTGTACTGAGCAGCAGAATGTACAGCTAGTGTGACCAGCTGTGGTGGGAGATGAGAGACTGCCTTGAGACAGTGATCCCAGTCAAAAATCTGCACTAAAACAGAAGTGTGAAAGAAGGCATCATAATTATACTCCACCTGGAGGGAAGTCATAAACTAATACTGTCAGGATAGCAAATGTTACTTCAGGATCAGTGGGTTTTGAGAAGATGTCTATAATGCTGTTGAATGAAGCTTTGGATTTGCTGTGTTAAGGGGTTGTTTATTTCCAAGCACAGTAGTTCTTTATCCCTTGATCCAGCTGAAGTGGAGTGTTAAAACACAGTGACTTCTTTTCCTTGTAGATGGCTGTGGAATTTCTAAATGAACTGGATGTTCCATTTTTCAAAGTAGGATCAGGAGATACAAATAATTTTCCATATTTGGAAAAGACTGCAAAGAAAGGTAAGCATTTTCTTTGAGCCATCTTGGTGAACATCACAATTTCTCTGTAGCTTAGTTATTAGATTTTTCCTCCAGTTGAGTGTTGGGAAAAAATCTGAAGTTTCTTTGAAAGAAACTCACCCTTAAACTTTAAAAAAAATTTTTACCCAGCATTCTTTTCTAGTTTTACTGAATTAATTTACTTAAAGAATTTAATTTAATCTTGGGTAGCTTTCTTGTAGACTAGGACAAAACTTGTACATGTTTTTTAATGCCTAGGTCGCCCAATGGTGATTTCCAGTGGGATGCAGTCAATGAACACAATGCATCAGGTTTATCAGATTGTGAAGCCCATCAATCCAAACTTCTGCTTCCTGCAGTGCACCAGCGCGTACCCACTTCAGCCAGAGGATGTCAATCTCCGTGTGATATCGGTCAGTGAGTAACCCTGAGCGTGCCGTGGGTGGGGTAGCAGAGAAGGGCTGTGTCCTTTGACTGAGATACACTTCCAGGTCCTAAGGTGTGCTGGAATTTGCCTCTGAGAAGTTACAAGATGTGTCATGTTCCTCTGATTCACAGTGCGAGCACTGAAGTAAAAACATCCACGGGGTCCTTTTTTAGCAGAACTAATCTTTGAGGAATATGATAAAGGATATTGCTGGAGCATTCACAGTTCAACGGAGGAAAACAGGACATACAGTTAACAAGTTAACCCCGTGGTTTACAGTGCTCAGAAAAATTGTGTAGACTGTTATCATTAGGAAGGTGCTTGAAGTGAGAACATAATTCTAAATAAGGAGCTAGACCAGAAACTTGGTTTAAAAATCTTCATGTGATTACCAGAGCAATGAAGAAAATTGATTAGATCCTGCTATAGATTCCTTCATTTAAAATATTACTTGGACACACCAAACAGTGATGTAAGAAAGTTTTCCCAAACTGGCCAGTGTTCAAGCAATACCTTAGATCTATGCGCACATTACACATGGCTGCATTTAAGTGCCTTTAGGATTTGGTGATTCGTCTCTATGCATGGATTAAAAGATTGCTTCAGATTTTAAATACAATGTTGAAGAAATCTGTTTTGGATACAGATTAAGTTTAAACAATCCACTGGGTTCTTGGATGAAAATAGTATACTGTTACTGTTACGCTGATACAGGCTTTGAAGACTTTGAATAGTGGAACTGAATTAAAAGGAGAAACATACGTTGTAGAAGAGAACATACTTCCTTTTTCTTGTCAGTATTGATAATATTAGTCAAATTTGGAACATGGTGATTGGTAATGCAGTGTGGCTTGTTGCATTTAAAAAGTTGTGTTCGCTGTATAACCAACTGCTTGTTTTATGGCACAGTATTTGTCCACTGCAGTTATCAGTGTTAAATTTGCTTTGTCTTTGAAACTGCTACCTTGGTAATTCAGACCAACTCTGTCGTGATTCAAGGCATATCAGTCAGCATTTCCTGATATCCCCATTGGCTATTCGGGGCATGAAACTGGCATAGCCATTTCAGTGGCAGCTGTTGCTATGGGTGCTAAAGTACTGGAACGCCACGTGACTCTTGACAAAACATGGAAGGGAAGTGACCACCAAGCATCTCTGGAGCCAAATGAACTGGCGGAGTTAGTGAAAGCCATCCGTACTGTGGAAAAAGCAATGGGTTCTCCAATCAAACAACTCTTGCCTTGTGAAATGGCTTGCAATGAAAAGGTAACTTTTGATTTCAGTTTGTGTAAACCTGCAGCTAATTTAGACCTATAGCTAATAACTCTATGCTCAGAAGAATAGCTAGCAAATTGTTTATTGCAGTAGTGTTTTTTCCTCTACACTTAAAAAATTTCACACTGCATAATGCTGGCAGTTTTGACTATAGTAGAGTTCTGTGTTTATCATCCAGTGGTTAACTAAGTTGAGTAGCAGCATGGAATCATTTAGATTGGAAAAGACCCATGTGGTCATTCAGTCCGTCCTAACACTGCCAAGTGCAGTGTATGTTCCTAGGTGCAGTGTCTACACATTTTAAATAACTCCAGGGATCATGACTCAACTGCTTCCGTGTTCTAGACTCTTTGAGTGCTTTATAACCCTTTTAAAGAAATTTTTCCTAATACCCAGTCTAACCCTTCCCTGGCACAGCTTGAGGCCATTTCCTCTTGTTCTGTCACTTGCTGCTTGGGAGAAGAAACCAATCCCCATCTGGCTACAACCTCCTTGCAGGCAGTTGTAGAGAGTGATAACATCACACCTGAGCCTCCTTTCCTCCAGGCTAAACATCCCCAGCTCCCTCAGCTGCTCATCACAGGACTTGTGCTCCACACCCTCCACCAGCTTCATGGCCCTTCTCTCGATTCACTCCAGCACTTCAATGTTCTTCTTGTAGTCAGGGGCCCAGAACTGGACACAGGACTCGAGGTGTGGCCTTACCAGTGCCAGGCACGTGGCAATAATAATAGGAATTGTATATGATTGTGTATGAGCTCTTACGATTGTATATGAGCTGCTTTTACATTAAGCTGAAATACCAGTCATTCTAATCAGATTCTCTCCATTGTGATTTTGAAAAATTCCAGTGAGCCACTGTCTAGTTCTAGAAAACATCTTCATGTTCCTGGCAGCCTGGTTACAGTGAAAGTAACCATGCTAAATTAATCTTCATTTGGACTAAGTAATGGAGAAGGCACTTCTACACAACCTGTTCTCAAATAACAGTAGAGTATTTTTTATCCTTTTTTGTAATACTAAGCTAGCAGTGTATTTCACATAAACATTGGGTTTTTTTCCCTCCCCTGTAGCTGGGAAAGTCAGTAGTGGCGAAAGTGGCAATTCCTGAAGGTGCAATATTGACACTTGACATGCTGACGGTGAAGGTGGGAGAGCCGAAGGGATTTCCTCCAGAATCCGTCTTTGACCTGGTGGGCCAGAAGGTTAAAAAAAATATTGAAGAAGATGAAACCATCACTGAGCAAGCAGTGGAAAATCATGTAAAAAAAGTGAAGTGCTAAACCAAAGGACTCCATTCCATATTTCTCAATGTACTACCATACAACGTGTTTGAGAATAGCAGCATGGTAGATTAAAAGAAAGGGTGTAATTCTGAGGGTGCAAACAGCTTAGAATTTTCATGTTATCATAGTAGGAAGTTTCAGAGGCAAGGGGATATAAATTATGAAGATTTTATTATAAACTGTATAGCATTGTGCCTAGGAAATGCCATGATCCTTTCTCCTCCATTCCGCTTAGCCTAGATTAGTTTGGAGTTTTGCCAAATATAAGACCACAGTCTGCTGCTTTCCACCTTTCCTTTTCTGTTAAGAATACAGTAAATCGTGAGAATTTTGTCTACACTTTCAATTGTTCTAGCCCTGTATCTTTTGATGTTCCTCTCTTTTCTGCCATTTGCCTCACCCATCTGACAGCAGTACTCTGGTTGCAGTTGAGTACAGATAAGTGAAAGTGTACATACACTGAACAGAGAAAACTACAAATGCAACCTGGATGGATTTTTCTTTTAAGATGAAAGTCTTAAGTGTCATGATAAAGCAATGGAATAAAGCAGGAATCTGTATTCTGTGGGAAAATGGGCTTCTTAAGAAAGCTAAGTTCTCAAGAGATAGTAGCAGGTAAGGAAGCATACAGGATATTTAGAAAGATCCCATTTAAGGGGCAAGAGAGTCTTTTGTGAACTGAAAGGCCAAAAGGCAAGCCAGAGAATTGAGCAGGGAAAAAAAGTACATCTGAGATGAATCAGTGGAAATAAGCTTAACCTATGCTTCAAAAATTGTGAAAAGCATCTATTGCAAGTTGAGTGAAGTCTGGAATATTAAGTTGATTCTGCAGAGCATTTGGATGCCTCTCTCTGGACCTAGGGGGCAACTTCTCAGTTAGGAAGTCAAATGCTGGTGAAGCTTGAGCTGCTTTTTTTTTTCTGTACTAACCAGCAAGTCCTCTACGTTGGGGTTTTTCTCTCAACACTGGTGTGTGAGATGGCTGAGGCTGACTGCCTGACTACATCACACCATTGTGCTTCAGCATGATGGTCAGTACACCTTTTGTGTGGTCTGTTTTTGCATCCCAGATTCTCACCTTTCAAGTGAGAAATGCAATCCCACTCCTATCACCTGCTGCTTTTCCCTTTGACCAGATAGGAGCCATATAGCAGCAGCTGCAAACTAGACATTCTTCAATTACCTTGCTTAGCACAGAACTGCTTTGCAATAATTCATCTGCTTTTTTTCTCTGGTGGAATCATTTGCTAGTGATGGTTACTTGGAACTTGTTACTGTTTGGTCATGAGTTGGTGAAGTATCTTGAATTTGGTGGTGAGTGGTTTTGTACCTATAAACTGTTTACTTTCAAAATGTTTATCCTTGTGCAATTCTGAGGAAACTGTATTCATATCTTTAAATGGGGAAGCAGAGGTTGAGTCATATACTTGACTGTATGTGAGCTGTGACTGATGCAGTATGCTTGCCTTGCAATAAAAATTTACTCAATTGTTAAAAGATTTTTTTTTTAAATTTCAAATTTGAAAAATAAATTTAGCTTATAAAACAATCTCTTGTTTCTGCATTTCAACCTATGGTCAGACCTTGCCTTTGCTCTGGTGATACAGGGCCTTTAGTATTTGAACACTGTAACATTACCTGACCAGTTTCAAGTAGCAGTGTTTTTTCACTCTTAACTGGGCTGGTCCTGGAGACTGCTGTAAGCAAAGGCTCCAGAAATTTCCAGGACTTTAATTAGTGTGTTGGTGGAGGCAGAAATATCCATATTAAGAAACTTGCAAGCTGTGTCCCCTAGTTTTATGTGGACTTTGCAAATTGGACACAAGAATAAATGGGCACAAATGCACCTCTGGCATGGTGTTTTTATTGCACCTGTGAGCCCTGCAAACATTTCATCCTCTGTTAGGGGCTCTACACAACTTTTTCCCATGCTTCCACTCAATGGGAAGAATAGGGCCACCCAAAAATACAATTCAGAGTTTCTGTCATGTGTAAGACCAGCTAATGACTATTAAATGTGGCCACAGAAGCTCCAGCTTCAGAAGAGACCTTTCCAAGAGTCAGTGCCAGTCTTTGATTTTTCCAAGATGACACTTAAATATGAGCTAATTCACTTAGTGCATTTATTATCCAACTCTGACCTTGTCAGTGATAACAATATGCAGTATATAATCTTGAAGCTTGACCCAAACTAGACCTGTTGCCATACAAAATTGCAGCCTCTCCAGGCCGCAGTGAGGGGAATGAGTTCATTAAAAAAAATTTCAAAAAGTCAATATCCAGGTTCCAGTCTGAGTTGTAATATGTTTCTTTCAACCTGACTTCTTCCATTTTGCAAGTTGAAAAGTACTACATACAGCACTTCAGGTGGTACAGCAACAACATTTATAAGTCAGATCATCTTCCCCCCACTGAAAAATACATATACATTAAAAAATACAGTTGGTTTTCTAGAATTTACTGTTATAAGTTGAAAAAAGTACAGCAGTAGTACATATGGCAGTTTGAGTGGTCCATCAACATCATTTATGAAAGCCAGATAACCTTCCCTCATTAAAAAAAAAATTAAAAATTAAAAATCACAGTTGGTTTTCTTGAACTTGTGTTACCTTCTAAAAGCATCATAATTACAACTTTGATACAACAGAGATGAATTAATGTAGATAATTGGTGAAGTGACATTAATAGAAAAAGCATGAAAGATTAGGCTTAATTTTGCTTTGTTTCTTACGTTAGTTTGCATGTTCTAATGGACCCTTCCCAGAGTCTCAGAGCTGGATAAACTGGTTCTGTGAACTTGCAGCGGAAGGTGTGCAAATGAGCCATGCCATTGCTAACATTGTAGAATGAAAGGATTCCTGCTTCATAATCTAGAAAAATGCCAATGCAATCAGGATCATCTTCTATCAGGATGGGGATTCTCTCTCCCTTGTGAAATGCCCAGTATTCAAAATCAAACTTCTTAAGGCACCAAGATGCTCTATTCCAGCCCAGTCGACAGGCTTCAGAATCTCCTTTCCTGCCAATGGTAGGGTAGGCTGCGCCAATCCACCATCCTGCTCCAGCATGAAGCAAGTCGACTTCCCAGTAATGGCTCCCAGAAAGGAATGCATCTCTGCTTAGCACTTGCCATAATTTATCAAATCTCTGGGGACCACAGGGGTAAAATATTTTCCTCCAGCTACAGCTTACTTCAAGACGGTCATCAGACAATTTCAGTCGTGGGTGAATGCTGTCATATTCCCAGGTTGGTGATCTTGCATCTGCAGTCAAAGCCATAAACATACTTGCTACATTTCTCTTGACACTTGGAAGGAGTCAGAGTTATAAAACGCCTGCAAAGGAGCCCACAGCTTGGAGTGTCTTGGGGCAGTCAGAAAGCCTGCAGCCCAGGAACATGGGCTGGAAAAGGCATGCCAAGGAGATCACAGCAGGGTAGTAACATTGCTGCCTCCACACCTTTCATCTGGGCCAGCCATGGTGATAGGGGCCTCAGCCACAGCACCAGGGTTGCTTTATCTTAGGGTTAGGGCTCAGCCAGAAAGCCCACAGATCCAAGGACACAGATCCAAAGGCATTCCCATCTGAGCAAGGCAGGGCCCCAACATTTCTGACTCTACGTTAGGTAGGGATAGGGTTCAGCTAGCCACAAAACCTACAGCTCCAGGGACCATGGAAGTGGTGCTGTGACCATGGAAGTGGTCACAGCACCAACCCTGACAGAGCTCAAAAAGCATTTGGAGAGCTCTCTCAGACATGTGATCCTGTGCAGGTCCAGGAGTTGGACCCTAGTGATTTCTATTCCAGCTCAGGAGATTCTAGGACTCTAGTATCATCATACTTACGTTTTAAGAAAAGCAACCGATCTATAGGAGTCATGGTTTTCAGCATTGTCCCAGGCTCCTTCTTTGCAGTGGGATTAAGGCTACTGAAAACGTCTGGGCAAAGATGAAAAGGGACAGTTTAGGGCGTCTGCCAGTTTTTCAACTCTCTTTTTGCCAACTTCATGGACAAACTATGTTACTTTTTCTGGAGAGGGGCTACTCACTCTGTATGTTTTCAGCGTTATGCTCTTTGGATAGCATGGAGGTGCTGGACTAGTGTTGCCGAAGAAATACACAGTTGAGCATATCACCAAGTAATCACACCTGATTCCTTAAAAAGTAGCCCTTATCAGATGAAAATAGGCAGCTGAAGATAGCTGCAGGTGCTTGCACCTCCAAAATGCTTTCTAGCAATCCTACACACATCCTACCACTGCAGTGGCCTTTCATATCAGGTCTGACCATTTGCCCCAGCAACCTGCTACTGTCTTTTCTGTGGCAATTCTCTGATAATGGATTAAAAGGCAGATGGGTGAAATGTGATGGCCAGTGTTGCCTGCTCACTCAAAGAGCAGCAGGATTTTCCCAGGGCTCTTTAGGCTCTGTGGTTCTCTGTCCTGTTTTTCCTTGCCTTAATCATGCTACAGGTCATTTAAGGATGAAATAACAGCTCAAAGACAAAAGGATTTCTAAACAGAGGATGTTAGCTCAGCTCAACAGTACCAAAAATCATCATTTTTTTTCAGACTAAGGCAGATCACCAGGTAGATCAATTAGAAAAAGCTTTCAAATTTTAGAGGTACCCCAGTGCCAGAGCACTTACACACAATTGGAAGTAGCTGAGAGAGTAGATCCATTCGGTAGGTGTGATGGACTACATTAAATTGTATTGAAATACCTGACAGAACTGGGGGGGGAAAAAGCAGCAGACAAATCAAAGATCATTTTCAGAGTTGGAAGAGAAACTTCTTACGTTCCTAAATCACCACTGCTATAGCAGCGTTACACCCATGCTGTCAGAAAACAGTACCCATGCATGAAACACTGTTTTTGTCTAGATGATTTGATTTGAAGTCCTGTTTTTACTTAAAAAGTACACTTTATTTGCAAAGAGAGCAGAAGAAAGCAAAATTCAGAGCACTCTCCCAGGTACCTTCTTTAAGGCGGGCTTCCAATGGTTTCTGTAGAATGGACTGAAGAATTTTGATGAAGTGTTTATAATGGTTAAGTAAGTGTTCAAATGAGAGAGGTATTGGATGCCACTCTTCTAACAAGTGCCTGGATTCCTTAATTTCCTTCTCAATTTCTGTGTACTTCTGAGGGCAGAAAGCCAAACACTACAGTTAGCAGAGACTGTGACACGAAAGGACCCTCCCAGCTCCCATACACCACAAAGCAAGGACAGGTCCATCACTGGGTAAACCTATGGGCCATGACAGGCAAGCTTTGCTGAGCTCAGCCTCCCTTCTAGCTCAGTTGCCTGCCCTTTACGTCCTCCTGCAAGTGGAGCCAGTGGCCACCACAGACAAGGAGAACCCAACAGCCATGGTTAAAAGAGATCCCTCCAGGATGGAAATGAATTTAGCCTGGCCAGGACCCTTTGTGGGAAATCCCATCAAGGGCAAAATCAAACCATTAAGTTTTAAAAGCAATCCGAAGAATAAAATCCAACCTCCCCACAAGAAAATCTCCACAAAGTCACAAAGAGCAGCTCCTGTGTGGAGGTGTGTTGCTACCACACACAGCAGAATGCCAGGACCATATCACAGCAATGGAAACTCAGGTCTGACACATTGCAAGGATGTAAAAATGCACCAGAGGCATCATCCTGTAAGAAATGGCATCTTCTGGCTTGTGTCATGGCAACACACTCTTCCCAAGGAAGGTGAAGATGATTAGGAGAGAGAAACTGATGTTTCTCTGTAAGCAAAAAGAAAAGCATTGCCCCCTGCAGTGAAGTTATGGCTATTGTTTATGGTGATTAGGATTTCTTGCAGTTAAGAAAATTACACATTTTAACTTCCCTTCTGAGGTTTCCTAAGGGCTGCCTTTTCTCAGATCTTCATATTACACTGGACACTTGATACAGCATTTGTCTTCAAGATTAAGAGGCATATATCTGTCTTTTCCATTTATGCTTAAAATTAACATGAATTTCATATAGACCTGAAATCAATGCCACAGCAGGAAAACCTAATAGCTCAAAAATCAGGAACCAAATTTGTTCACCGAAACACCAACACAAAGCAAATTAGAAAGCCATCAGAAAGATGCTGCTTACATACTGAAGGATCTGTAGAAGACATCACTAGAGAAATTTACCAAGGACTATCAAGGTAAGAGGTAGAAAGAGACCATACAATACCACCTCCAGCAAATGAATAGGATCACTGTCCTGTTGTATTTGTCTGATTCGATGTGTGAAGGTCTCCAGGGCTGCAAGCTGTTCTTGGCAGGACCTCAAATGCTGATCATGTGCTCCCAGGGCTTGCTGAGTCTTTTCATCAATGAAGTTTTTTGCCAAATTCTCTTCTTCCCGAAGAAGTAACTGAAGCTCAGTCATTTTTTCTGACAGCTGCCGTTTGATCATATCAGCATGTGCCTATGGATGAAACAGAAGAATGTCTTTTCCCTGCTCAACAGACCATAAACATTCAGACACTTCTCCTTCAGGCTTTCAGTGCCATGTTTTGGTTGAATTTTACTGACTTTCTCCATTTATTCAGAAACATGTCTCTACCCTTTGAGGGAGTGCAGACGTGATCTACCTGCTGATGTCTGGATGGAAAAGATTGAGGGAAGATTCCAAGATGCCTATTTATGTAGAAAAATCTGTTTTCAGCTGGAATTAACAGGGTACCAATTGCAACAAGAAGCAGACCTTGTCCTTCAGTAGCAAGTCTTTGACTGCTTTTAAAGCAGGCTTGAGACAAGTAGCTCTAGGAGGAGAAAGCCTCCAAAACAAAGTGACATCAGATCAAGTCTCTAAAGCCCCCTCAAGCTCTTACTGACATTTCTGTAACAGAGCTGCTTAGAGATGCTCCTTAGAGCAGAAGTCATTTCATGCTCTATAAATGAGGTGCAGCGTAGCATACATTCCCATTCTTAAGATAGAATCAACAGAACTGTTCTTTGTGTTTACTCAGCTCTGAATCCAGAAAATGCAATAATGCAGTTCAGTGCAACGCAAGATATAGAAGTGAAGTCAGAATAACATAGGCAGCTGGGGCTGCCTGCTATTCCTCTGCACAAAAATTTCACACTTGGTCTTCCAGAGATGTTCAGCTGATGAAGGAATGAGGACCAGGTCTTTGGAGACTATCCCTCTTCCCTCTCTTTGATAGTGTAATACATTGTGATACAGGGAATACACTCTTCCCCAGAGAAACAGTATGTGGCTGGATCTTTGAATAGCTACAGAGAAAATAAAATGTCTCCCCTTGGAAAATGACCATCCAGTGGAGAACAAAACCACACTTTACCTTCACATCATTTACAGCCTGCTCTGTGCTCCTTCTGTTACCATCTTCTTGCTCTTTTTTCTCTTCTAGATTCTTCAAGTGCAATTCCATGAGTTCCTGTACAACAATGAAACAAAATAAAACAGTTTCATAACAACATCTGTAAAAAACAATAACAATATCCAGCTTGATTTCCATATAGGGGTGTACTGAAATACTCAGTTTCAGAATCATAGAATATTCTGAATTGGAAGGTACAACTCTTAAATGAATGGCCTTTTATGAGACTTACTAAGGCCAGTATAGTGATGAACTATAAGGATTTCAGCATTTCTCCCAGTGGTTATACTGGTAAGGTTTGGACAGCTGTGCAAATTAGCATCACCTTCTTAAGGCACAGGGAAACCCAGAGTGAAAAAAGCATTTTCAACTTTAAATCTATGGTGCTGCGTATTTCAAGACTATGTGCTAATGCATTTAGCAGCTGAAGGGCAGCTAAGCACTTTTATTTAGAGGATAAGTGGAAGGCTCCATTTAGAATCAAAATCCATTAAACGTTCAGGATGCTTCCCGATGTAAAAATGACCAATCAGATACCCCATATCACCACAGTGATGCTGTAGTCTGAATGTCTGCAACAGCTAATAGTGTCAGGATGGCTGGTAATCAATCACACTATCTGTGACACTTGGGGTGTGCCCAGCACAGTGTAATCAATGTCCTATTTGTGTCTTGCCCCAGTTTCCTAGCTGCAGCCCTCTGAAATTGGCTGCCCTCTGCCCAGCCGGTTGAACAGTGTTGGTGTGCCTGGTAATGCATTTTTGTCATTAGGACCATGGAGGATACAGTCAATGCTGCCCCATGCTCTCAGTGCACTGGTGCTAAACCAGGCCCTCAGTAAATACCAGGTAAGGTAGCACCAGCTGTAGCTGCTATCAGTGTCCTCTTCTGCAGCTGAGACCCAGTCAAGAACACCTGCATGCACGTGTACCAGTTCACAGCAACAGCCCCAGGGCAGCACAGCATTTAAACTCTGCAGCATGGACAAACAGAGCATAAAGTGTTGCTTCACAAGAGCGATTTGCATTTCTGATGTCTCCTTAGAAAACACATGCAGGTTGTCATTTGGGTGTAGCAGAGTCAGAAGAAAATGGACTCCCAACAAAAACCAGAGACTCTGCATCTGGAAGGCCCTTGGCACAGGTACATCCATGCAAGCAGGTAAGTGTTCTTGCATAGAGCAAGACACTCATGCTATTTATTCCAGCCACAGTTTTCCAGTCTTGGCCCTGAAGGACTGAAATGAGTCCTCTACGCCACTAGAGGATTCATGACTTCTACCAGATACCAGCCTTCCTTTGTTTATTTTGCAACCAGACCTCATTTGCTTCCTCAGAGACTGACAGAGACCACAGGAAAAAACCCAATCTTCCTTCTTTGCTAGTAACATACATCACTTTGTGCACTCACAACAGTGACTATATGCAAATACTTATGTCAAGCCCAAGCATTTCTGGTTAAGCATTACTTTCTTTACAGAGGTACATGAAAGAGCTGCTTCCTACAGATTGAAGACCATGCCAGCAACCTGTGTCATTCACCCTGAGGAACTGATGCCAAAAACCTTCCTTAAGGGATTGCCTGGGAGCTTTAACTCATTCAAGTGAAAGCACTGTAAAAGAAGGATTTCTGAGATGACACTCTGAGCTCCAGTCGGGCTCACAGGACTGTGTGCAAAGAATGCTGATCCCATGTGCTGCAGTCAGGAGCACAGGGAGCATCCCTTTCGATTTGATTTTAAATTATCTCTGATCCAGGGATGAAGAAGCTGGTGGACCTTGCTGCTTGATTCTCATCTCTTCTTAGTACTCACGGCTAGGATTTACTGTAAGAGCTGCGGAAGATGCTCAGTGCAAGAAGTGCTGCCTGGCTGATGTCACACCACAAAGGCTGTACTGAATAACTGTTCACAGCGAACAAAATCACTAGTCAAAAAACCATCCCTTAGGCTAAAACTACTGATGGTTTGTGCCTAAAATCTCTGCAACTCTAAGCCGGTAGATGTCAGCAGATACCTCCTAGGGACAGAGGATCACATGGGATTACAAATTTCTACCCCGCTCACTTCCTGATTTGGTACAGACACAAGTCTTTCTCAGCAGCACGTGTTTCCCACTGTCCATCAGAGTCCCAGGGAAGCAGTGTAGTTTGTAGATTTGTGCACTTGACTTCGCCTCAGATCAGGATGACACTGCACAGTACGTGCATCATCCACACGTTCCCGCCCTGCCATGAAGGGAACACAAACTATAGCGAGTTCCCACCTGCAAGAGGGATGAAAGCACACCAGCAGGCAGGCACAGTGCTGTGCATTGCTTAGACATCTTAAGTGGTTTTACCTCTATCCTGCTGTTTGTGGCAGCCTCAGTGCACGGCCTTCTGCCCTTGTAATGCTCGCTAACATGAAGTGCAATAAAATGCTCCGAGAGTTTATCATAACTTGCGTACTGGCTCACAATCTCTGTGAACTTCCAAGCAGGAAGTTCTCTAGGAACTGTTTCTTCCTAGTGTTTTCTGTAGGAAACCTCCTAGTAACACTGCTCCAAAATACCATACAAGGAGTGGGAAGGAACTTTCTGAAATTGCATAGGAGGAAAAAAAAAAAGAAAAACAAAAAGAAAAACAAGAAGCTTCTGAACATCAAACATCTGTGTTACAGTATTTTAAGTCTTCCAAGCTTAGCATCACAGCATGCAGGCCTCAGCAAGCCTTCTGGCAGGCTCTCCAACTAAAACAAAGCACAAGCAGGAGTGTCAGCAAGCTTGCAAAGCTTCCTGAAGATATTTGGTGGACAGCTATACTGGGATGAAGAAAAAAATCTTAGGGAAGAACCCCTGGGCTGACTGTGTCTGGGATGGAGTTAGTTTTCCTCATAGCAGCCTGTGTGGTGCTGTGTTTCAAATATGACTATACTGTGAGTGCACAAAAAACTAGTAGGGGACACAAGCAGGAGATGACCCCTACTAATCAAAAAGGTAATCTGTGCCATATAACATCATGTTCAGCACACTGTAAGTGGGGTGTTTAGGTGGGTTAGCTGTCTTTTGCTCAGAAACTGTCTGGTGAGTGTTTGCCTTTACATCACTTTTGTTCTTCTTCTCTTCCCTCCACTTCTCCTTCTCCTATTAAACTTATTTTTATCTCAACCCAGTTTTCTTGGTTTTAGTGTTCCTCTTCCCCTGTCCCACTGGTCAAGGAAAGGGAATAAGTAGGCAGCTGTGTTGTGCTTAGCTGCCTACTAGGGTTAGCTCCACAACATCCCAGAGGAGTTATCAGAGAGCTGTGCAGGGGCAGTCACTGTGATCTAGCCAGCTACAATGGTGGGGCCAGGGGGTAAACACAAATCACCTTTCCCCTTCCCCTGGGGTATCTATGTTTCAGCCAAAGGTTCTTCCAGCCTGGCAATAAAAACAAATTCCCTGGGGCAGCCACACTCCTCTGATTCTACATACAGGGTCTGAGGATAAAATGCTGCTGCGTATGACCTAACAGTCAAAGCCACTTCCTCCTTGTCCCTTGACTTATACACCTGTTTCGTGGACGCTTGGGTGTGACTGATTAACTCTTGCCTTTTCGTACACAAACCATATCCATGTGCAGAGCCATCAGGCTGACCGTGTCTTTATGGGGTCTACAAAGCACTTGTTGAAGTACAGAAAGTACAGAAACTTTGTTCTGCTAGTCAACACAGCCTACAAACCTTGAACTTCACAAAGTATTTATAAGTCAAGCGAAGCAAGGCTGAAGATCGGCTTAGTACTGTGGCGCTGCACCAATACTTACAGATGCCACCATCTCACCCTAGCCAAAGAAAACGCAGCGGCACAAGTTTCAGAAACGAGGGCATAACCGGCGAGACGTGCCCAAGATGAGGAAGATCTCGGCTCAGCCCCCGCGGCACAGCGGCCCCGGGCACTCACCTGCGTGCGGCGCACGGCGTGCGGCAGGAGGCAGGCGCGGTGCCCGCGGTGCGCGCCCAGCGCCGGGCACAGAGCGCACACGCAGCACCCGCAGTCCTCGCAGAACAGCTCCAGCGGCCGCCCGGCGTGGACACCGCACAGCCGCGCCCCCGGCTGCGCCATGCCGGGAGCCGGGGGAAGGGAAGGATGCGGGGCCGGCAGGTGCAGGAAGAGAAGGATGCGGTGCAGGCGGGGGCAGGAAGAGGCGGATACGGGGCGGGCGGGGGCAGGGAGAGAAGGATGCGGGGCAGGCGGGGGCAGGGTGTGCGCAGCGGGACGCGGTGCCGCACTTCGGGCAGGCGAGCCGTGGCCGTGGCCGTGGCCGTGGTGTCTTTCAGGGTATGTTTTGTCACTCTCTATTTTTCAATTTGAGTTTTGTGCTCTGAAAGTTCTCATTTACAGAAATCGAAATAGAGTGCTGGTGCTCTTACAGAGTTTGCACGCTTTCATTGGCCGTAACTCTTACCTGCCTTCAACCAAACTCATACTAGTTTTTTAATATGCTTTGTTATTCCTGTGAATAAAAGCAATACAGAGTATTCACACACACACGAGATGTGAAAAAATAGGAATATATTTAAAACCCAAGCATTTTGGTGGAACGTGTGAGAGTCAGAATATGTAATAGTACATAAGAATATGCAGCACTGAGGAGCAAGGGCAGTCCTGCTGAAATCAGGCAGAATTTTATGCCAGCAAAAGAGCTGCTGACATAACCAACTATTTAGAAGGTGCCTTGTACATACAAAAGTCAGGTGTTTTCTTGGAAAATGTTTCATACAGACCCCAGGCTACGGTCGTGGAAACTTAGGGATCATTATATATCTGTAGATTGTTTGCTCTTGTTCTACACACACAAAGAAAAGTGCTAATGCCTGCTTTAATAAAATAAGAGTTTCACTTCCTCTTTGGGACCCTGTTCTGGTGCTTGACCATCCTCAGAAAGAAAACTTTTCCTGCTGTCACTCATAATTTTTCTCATTACTGCTGGAGCCATGTTGTTTCACTGTGCCTTTCCAAGGGGACTTTCAATCTCATCTCAATCTACACCCGTTCAGGAGCTGTAGATAGCACTGAGTTCTCTGATAGAGTCTGAACAATTCCAGTTCTTTGCCTGTGTGTGTTGAAATGCTAAGCTTTAGCTCCAGTACTGTGTTTGTGGTTTCTGCAGGAGGGTTTGCCTAATGGAGTCCTTGTGTCCTGTCTAGAGGAATGTGTGTGTTGAGTAAACATTCCCATCTGACCATTCAGGAGCACTGCAGCAGTCACACCACCAGAAACGGTAACTGCTGGGACTGAGGTCCCTTCACAGGATTCCCAACGAGCCAAAGGCTCCCTGCCTGAACCCCTACACACCCCACACTCACACAGATAAGGCTTCCTTAACAGTTCAACCCCAGGTTTCCAGTAGCAGAATCTCAGACCTCTGGATCCATTAAGAGATTTATTTATGGTTCAGTAACAGAATAACAGCTGGTGCCTCAAGGAGGAACCCTGAACAAAGGATTATCTGGACTTTTATACCCTCGATAGAAAGTCTGAGGTCTTCCTGCTGAGTCCTTGGCTCCTGCTGTGTCTCATTGTCCGGTCCCCAGGCTGGTGCCACAGGTCCCTGTGCCCTATCCTGTGCCAAGGGGTGGCAGTTCATGGCCTCTTGCCTCGGGCTCCCACCGAGAACTGAACCTGCAGCTCGCACTGCAGCTGCACCCTGAGCTACGTGCGTTGAATATGTTCCTCAGCGAATGGCTGGTCTTCATCAACATAAAGCCACACAATGCTGATGGACGATACCCAGCTCAGGACCCTGGTTCTTTTTCTGGCAAAGTTAATCCCCAGCCTGTTGGTGTCCAGTCTTAACTGTTGCAGAGTCACTCTGTGGGTTGGATAAGCCCAGACACCGCTCTTGATCTTTGTGAAGTTCATGCTGGTGCTTTTCTGCAGCACCTCACAGTCCCTCAGAAGACTGACTCTGCCTGCCACTTCATCTTTCCTCATCCTCTGCTTCCTACCCTCCTCGTTTGTAATGACAGCAAACTCTGAGGGCATATTCCATCCTATTGCCCTGGTTGCTGATAAGAACATTAGGCACATTGGGCTCATCTTCTATCCCAGAAGAATGGCACTAGTCCCCAGCTGCCAGTTCAGGTGTTCTAGTCTATCTATCCAAACAATGTCATGAGTTTGTCTGTAAGGACATTTCAAGGTCTATTACTTGCAGCATTAGAATTTGCCTGTTATTAGTACCTAGGGCATTTCCCATTACAAATGAACTTATTGAGCTAGATTCTCTGTGCTTTCTAGTGTTTAAAATTGTTTACTGCAGAGAAGAGAGTTGTGATAAAACTAAATAATGCTTGTGTAAACACTACTGGATAACCAGATGCTGCTATAATGCACCAAAATAAGACATAATTTCTCCCCAGAACTTTACTGTCTAACACTGGGGGAAAGTGCTGCTGCACTGTGGTTGTGAGAGGTCTGAAGATTCTCTTTGCACCCAGCTCCCACATTCATCTCTCTGGGGCGAAAACACCTTTAATCTTTCAAAACAGGTTTTAAATGTCTCAGAGTGTGCCTCATGTTTTTGCCAAGAAGAATCATCCTCCAGCACAGATAGTGGAGAGAAGAATTAAATCAAAAGGAAACAGGAAGTAATAATGTTTTCCTCATTCAGCGCAGTCTCCGTGTGAAAGCCAGCTGAGGAAGACATGTGGGTGGAGTGGGTTGGTAGGGTCAGAATGAGTCTGAGACTTCATTTGTTAGTTTTGAGGTGAAATGACACTTTCATTCTCCTGATTTGGATCCAACATAAGCCTTCTGCAAAATAGGGGTGCGTTTCTGCAAAATTTTGGTATGAAGCTGGCAGTATGCAACACACAGAGGCCAGGCTTTTGTTTAGGTGTAGCATCCTCTACTTCTTTGTACAGAAAATTTCTTATACAAGCTCTTATTTCATCTTCATACTTGTGTGTAGGGGTAAAGGAGGGAAGTCTGTTTTCGTGTACGTTTTACAGGTCTTGTTGCAGATTTGGACATCTTTGCAGACATCTACAAAAACCAAACAACCAAACAACCAAACAACTCAAAACCAAATGGAATCACCACTTCAGCAAAGACATTGAGGACTGTAATTTGAATGGTACTAATACACCACCTGTACACACTGAACAGCCTTTAATTGCTGCCACACAAGGGCTGAATGTTAAATAAGGCTGAACTGAAGAATCTGGTATTAAAGCAGACTGTTTTCAACAGAAGTCACCCTTCCCACTGGATCAAGAAGAGAAATAATTTTTACTGCAGAAACCAGAGTTTATCTTGATTTGGTTTGCCTCAGGGCTACTCATTTCCAGAGGGACCACGCAGGGAAGATCTATTTTATTCTGAGTCAAGAGGACGTCCTGGAAACATGCATACATGTGTGTATTTTAAGTATTTTAATTGTACAGTTAGAAAAATGTCTTAGCAGTGCTATGTGAGTTCAGTTTTCATATTCAAGTTTTTTTTTCCTGAAAAACAAATAAAATTTTGAATCTCCTAATTTTACTGGGACTGGATAATATTTTGACATTTTCGTTAAGAAACTGAATGAAAGTAGAAATTTTCTGTCACTTAGCTGCCCACCATTTAATTTAAAAAGACAGAAGATCATTTTAGGCTATCAAAAAAATCAGTGTACATATTTCTTTGTAATTTTTAGCAGCATATACTTTCAAACACATACTTTTCAAAATATACTTCCTGCAGTATTATGGAAAGATAGTATGCATTAAAGAAATGTCAGAATTACTTCAAACTGACATGAAAATTTTACCTTTCCTTGTAGTATCACTGAGTTGGCTGTGTACTGGCAAACGCTTTCAACACCCACATTTTAAAGCACTGAAAAGTATCCCAGGCAAATAGGGATGAAGAAAAAGTTAATCTTTTTTATGCCTCAGTTTATAATAGTTACAATAAACCTTGTGTTGCCTGGTCCTCAGAGTTGGGAGGACCATGACAATGGGAAGTGACTTTCCATTTGTAGACACTGAAACTTTCAGGGACCAGTTGTACCAGTTGACTGTTTGTAGGTCTGGTGTGGCCAGACAGGTTTCATCCCAGAAGGATGAAGGCAGTGATGGACCAGCAGGACCCCTCTCATCACCTACTAAGTTCTTGGGAGTCTGGAGACGTGCATGGCAGCTAGTCAGTGTTATCCCAGCTTACAAGGCCAAGAAGGATGACTCAGGGAACTGCAGACCTCTTAGCCTAACTTCAATACCTGACAAGTTTTGGGGAAAATCCTGCTGGGTGCTGTTGAAAAGCATTTAAAGGATAATGCAATCATCAGGCACAGCCAGAATAGATTCACAAAGGGGCAGTCCTTTTTAATTAATGTGCTATCCTTCTATGATGATGTCACCAAACTAGGGGATGAAGGGAAGGCAATGGATGTAGTTTTTCTGGATTTTAGTGAGGCTTACTGTCCCTCAGAGCATACTTCTGAACAAGTTTTCCGGCTGTGGGAAGATCAAATATGCAGTGTTCCTCAGGGGTCAGGGCTGGGAGAAGTGCAGTTTTTTGTCAGTGACACACACAGTGGGATTGAGGGCACCCTCAGCAAGTCTGCACTGACACCAAGCTGTATGGGGCAGCCGACATGCTGGAGAGAAGGGATGCCACACACGGGGACAGGCTGGGAATGCACTGCTCTTAGGTTGTTTACTCACCCGCCCAATACTGCTGTTTTCCCTCAAGGCTGAGCTCCGATGTAGTTACTTTCAGATGGTTTGCCACAGGAAGACAAATTCCTTTTTAGGCAGCCCAGATTACAGTTGTTTTCCTGGGCTGTAAGTGCACATTGCTGGCTCATATCTAATTTTTCATCTACTGACATCCCCAGGTCCTTCTCTGCAGGGCTGGTCACACCCCCATTCATCCCTCAACCTGTACTGATATGAGGGACTGCTCCCTGTTTTTCTTCGGTTTTTTTGGGTGGTTTTTGCTTTCCCCGTTAAACTGCCTTTGCCTCAATACACAAGTTTTCCAGTTTTTACCTTTCTGATTCTCTACCTGATCCCACTGGTGTGAGAGTGAGCAACTTCGTGGGGCTTTGCTGATGGCTGGGGTTAAAAAAAACACAGGGTAAGGTGCCCTCTGGGACAAGCCAAATTGGACATAAACATGGTTATAGGCCAGAAGACATGTTCTCCCTGGGGTAACCATAGCCTCTAGCACTGCATCATGAATGGATGCTGATTGCACTGCTGTCCTCCCCCAGAGTTTCTCACTGATCTGGATCCTTCCTTGTCACAGGGGAACAGTGTTCACCTCACACGGCTTGAAGCAATCCAGAATCAAAGCTGTTTATTGGTTTCTCAGTTACACACAAATAGCTGTCGATGAGCTTGCACTTCTAGTCTCCTGAGAGGTCTTGGGCTGCAACTGGGCAGGGCAGTTGGGCAGGCACCACCTTAATTCTGGTCCCAGAGTTCTCCCAGAGGGGACCAGAACTCAAGGCAGAGCAGGAAAGGAAAAATGAGCTGCCATTGCTCCCTGTGGCAGAAAGAAGACAGACTCGTTGTCATTCTGACCCGAGTTCAGGTACTCCCTGATAGGTAACTCCCTGATATAAGTACTCCCTGATAGAGAACAGAAATTTTCGGCTGCCCTGAAGTTGCTGAATTAAAGACTAACAAAAAAAAAGAGAAAAGTATGTAAAGGTATGCACACAGGATGATAAGTGGGGCTGGAACCAGTGGAGAAACAGATAAAGAGGCCTACAGTGGGGTTTTTTTGGAGAGTTATGCAACAAGAAGCAACAGTGCATGCCCAAGGAAAAAGTTTGAGGGAAGGTCACCTTTAATGTTGAAGGATTCAGAGAATATGACCACCAGAGACCCCTTTTGATGAACTTCCAGGACCTTACTTGCCTGCTTTCTAATGCTTCAAATTGTGTTAAAAATTTTATTTGGTCTGATTCCAGTATCATTCTGAGCCATGATGAGAGACTAAAACGTGGCCCAGGAGTATTATTTTTCTGCAAGGTTTAGGGCTAGAACATGTGACAACTTCACTCTGTGCTCCAAGCACATCTGCCTCTGCTCCAAAAGAAGTTGCCTGCCCATGAGGGATGGGAAAGATTGTCCATGTGTTAGAGGAGCTCCAAATACAGGCTCCTGGGCTTGGGGCAAGCATGCTGGTAATCAGGCTTGGGGACTGCTGGGACATGTGGGAAGCAGAGACAGGGTGCTCAGCAAGGGCAAGACGGTGGGTGCAGATGTCTGCTGGGTACAGCCAGAGTAATTGGGCTCTTCTCTGCTGGCGGGGCTGGGGCATCTGGGCACTGCAGAGCCCCAGTGAAGCCCCTGGCAACTGGGAAGGCTGAGAGCTGAATGGTGGCCCTGGAGAAAATCCCAAGCACTAGATGCTGAGCTGCAGGTGCCCCCTCAGACAATATGAGAGGCAGTTCTGCACAGCCCTGACAGCATCAAGTCTTTCCTTGCCTTTGGCTCTTTTGGGCCAGGGCTCCTCTGGCTTTGGAGAGACACACCTGAGAGCATGGGGCTCTGCAGGATGTGCTGTTTTCAGACTGTTGGGAAGGCTCACCAGAAGGCAGTGATCCTTGCAGCAGCCCTGAGAGCACCAGCTGGGTCTGGGACCCTGCATCTGAGCCTAGCTGGGGCACAGGGGGCATTTGTAGCTGGAGCCAGAGCCCTGATGCATGCCTGGCAGCAGAAGAGATTTATTGCGCACCACAGCCAGGCATTTGGTGCTTGCAAGCAAAGTGGTTTTTTTAAATTAAATCTCCTTCCCCTCCTGTTTGCTACCTCCGAATAGGTAGGTGTTTGCTACAATGTGGCATGGCAGCAACCGTCCTTCATCGTCTTAGTGGCCCTTCACTGGACTCTCTCCATTATGTCCCTATCTCCTTTGTCCTGGGAAGCCCAGAACTGGGCTCATTAACAGCTCCTTGACCCTTTTCATCCTGGTGCTGTATGACCCTTTCAGATGCTGGCACATCAGTATGTGCCATGTCCATCAGCGTCACTGAGCTGCTTCTCTGGCTGCTTGTACAGAAACAGGTACCAAATACCAAAGCCTCCCAGTCTGCCAAACACCATGGGACTGGAAACATTGAAGGAGATTTGAAAAGATTTCCTTTGGACCCCCAAGCCCCAATCCATCAGCTGGTGACGGAGGAAGGGCAGAAGAAACATGGGTTTTCCTTCAAGGGTTGTATTTCTCCAGAATAACTTCTGGAGAGGCAGTAGCCCTGCCTGCAACTGCAGTCAGCCATCCTGTCTCGGAAAGGGTTCCCTAAATATAGTCTGACAAGCCAGCACTTCATGGTCCTTCTGGGTGGGTGAGGGCTGAGAGCATCTCTCTGGCAGCAGGCTGGCACCTGGGAAGGCATTCCTAGGTGTTCCTTATCAGTCTTCCCTGAAACTAGTAAGGGCAGAGGTGTCCACAGTATGACCCAACAAGCCTTTCAGCCCTGACAATTGCTGCTGGTGGCACACGGACCTCAGACAGAGGACGGGAAAATAAAGAGAGAAAAGGGAAGGAAGAAGAGTGTGACGGCTTGGAATTAGCCCCCACATCCTTTGGGAGGCAGCATACAGGCAGGGAATAGGAGCACATTAGCAGCCTCAGCTGCATCCCCCTTCTCTTTCCCAGTTTTAAGGTCAGATTTATAAAAAACACTCCCCAGATAAACTTAGAGGGACATGCTGCTCCATCCTGGGCTACTTGTGCCAGCAGCAGTTGGGTTAGCATTTGGGTACCCCTGAGCATACCCAGACATGAATTCAGTGTCTCAAAAGAGCATCTCTTTGTAACCCTGCTGCTCCTCATCCCTCTTCTTGCACCTCCCTACAGCATCTCTTCTGTGCTGACAGTAGACAAGTGAACATCTCCTCTTGCACCTAGGCCACAGTACAAGCCATGGATTTGACCTTAGCAGCATCTGTCAGAGTTTATGCTTGGCTTGTGCACCAAGAGCCTTCAGAGTAGGAGGAGCACCGTCCCAGGCTCCCTGTGAAACAAGGCACTCAATACTTACCTAAAATAGACCAATTGTAATTCATTGCTTTACTTCAGATTTTGTGCTGCAAGCAAAACGCTTTTATTACACAGGCTCTCTGGTCCCTCAGCCACATTTCAAAGCATGATACCCCAACTGAAAACTAGCTGACAGGAGAGAATTAAAGTGTAACTGGCTCCTTTCCTTCCTTTTCAATCACATGCTCTTGCTTCTCACACGACACTCCCCCAGCACCCCGGCAGACTTCCCACTTATTTGCCTTTTGATGACAGGCAGGAGTTTCAGACCCACCTGCCCGCCCCAGTGCAAGGAGTGCCCCGTCCCCCAAGTGCCTGCTGTGGGCAACCACGACCTGGAGCACTGGGAGCTGCATCACTCCTCTCTGGATGGTGTGAGCTGAGGAAGATGACATTCTGCTATGGGCAACTCCCAGGTTCAAGACAAACAACTCTCAGCAGAGCCCTAGTGATGCTCCTGCTTTCACAGGCAGGGGAGGGATTCTGTATCACCTGGTGTTCTAAGTCCCAGAGAGGATTGAGGCTGCATATCCAGCAGGGAGATGCTCAGATCTAGGAAGACTGGTTTCATGTGCTTTGGTTGGAAGAAGATACCAAGGAAATGACAGCAGGTTTCAATGTAAACACACAGTCAGGATATGCAGCTGGGAAAGGGATTGACACTTAAGAATAGGAAATGTAGAATTTCTGCTTGGCATTCTTATCTATGCATTCCACATGCCCACTCACCCTATTTTGTACTGACTTAATTTTGTTTTCTCCTTTTCTCTTACTATTATTGCACTTCAGCCATGGATTCTTTCTGTGACATTCTGTTTGCTACAGAGAATGTTCCAACTAGCAGTAAGGCAAATATCTTTTTTTCCCTGTGTTATCTTTTCCCATCTACCTCTATTTATGACACATTCTGATTTCACTTTCTATTTTTCTATTTTGCTTGTCTACCAGGTTACTGATGAGCTGTAGCATCAAAAACACTCTCCTAGGAGTGCAAAAGTAGCTGGGCTGAAATCCATCTGCATTCATCAGGAACTAAGATTTTATTAAAATAGGTGTTCTCTATGTCCTCTGCCCTTTGCTTACCCATATTATCCTGGTTATCAGTTTTTTGTAATACTTGTTCAACACTGCCAATTGCAGAGCAGGTGGTTCTTGCCTATGTAACAGATGGCTGCTTTTCAGGGGCCAAAGTACAGCAGCTGAAGTTCCTACCGAAAAGGCACATAACATATCTCCCCTGAAAATTTCCAGGGAAATAGAAACTGCCCCACCAAGATGAGGCAGATAACAACCTGCAGACTTTTGGGAAAAGAGTCCAGGAATATCAGCAGGTATGTAGGTACCATTTACCTACCATCTGAGGTGCAAGAGGTGAATTACTATGTAATAATGTAATTATTGTAGAATGATAATATAATTATTACTGTATAGTAATGGTAGCCACAGCTGCATACTCATACTTAGGTCAACCCTGCCTTACCTGTATTCAAAACCAAACCAATACATCTACATCTCAATCTGCCATAATTTAGATGCCCTGTCAATGAAATCATGCCGTTCATGAACAACTTACATGGAAACCACAATATCCTCCTACACACCACTTTCCTTTTCACGGAGTCTGGCTTTCATAGAAAATGTTGGTACCTACAGGGCAGAAAGGACACCAAGCAGAACACTCTCTGTTTAAGGATTGTGCCTTACACAGTCTGCTTGCTCCTAATCTGCAGCCCGTTTTTGTCACAGTGATCCTGCCCCCCTGCATAGCCCACTGAGGAGAAAAGCACTCTCATTCACCTAATAGCAAAGCCAGCAGTATCTCTGAGGTGCAAAGGTATTACCTATTGTCATGGCTGTGCCACAGAGCTTCAGCAGGACTCTAAAAGATTCAACACTTTCTGCAACATTCACAGCACACTCAATAGCATCTAAGGAAGAGCTTGGAGACCAGTTTCCCCCAGCAGTACCATGTGGCAGCAAGGCTGAGCTGTCTGCACAGCTCACAAGCTTTGTCACATATTGTCCTTAGCTGTGTCTGTTCTGTCTGTCATTGTCACAACGGGCAGGAAATTGGTTCAGCTTGGCAATAACCACGATCCCTCCCACTACTGAAGGGGAAACACACCATGTGGGGAGGCGGGGGAAGGCAAAAGGGAGGAGGAGGACTGGGAGTCTGTAGAATTTGCATCGTGTTTGAACATTTTGTGTTCTGAAACTGCAGCTCTGAGGCACAGCCAGATTCATAGGGCAGTGGAGGCAATGCCCCGTGCAGAAAAAAAAGTTGTTGAATTGCTGCCATCTGCAGTTCCTACGGAGACTGGCAGCCTTCTGCTGGCTAATGCACTTCGCTTCATCCCACGGGCACAGTGCAGCAGGGGCTTCTTGTGCTTGGGTACAGCCTTCTCAACTCCCTTTGACTCATTTTTTCTTACAGGTCCCAAGAGAAGAACTAAATGGAAGTGTATCTTTCCATTTCTATTCTCCTACAGAGCCACATACCTAACAGTCCATGAAATGAGGGCAGATATCCCAGCCAACAGACTCAGTAGCGTTTCTGAAGCTCAGGGATTCTGTGATGTGTAAAACACTTGATGCTGGGACTCCCCCGGCATCAGATCTTGCAAAATCTATCAGAAGCAAAATCATGGCCTCACTAAGACAATCCCCAGGAAGACCAGAGCCCAGCGTATTTGGTGTAAGTGGATTCCCAAGGAAAAGTCTCCTTAATCAGCAAATCTTGTCTGTGGTCTGAATTTCTCATACCCTGAGAAAGATTAACCAAAGCAGATCATTGTTTCTTTTCTTAATGGATCCAGACAGATAGTACCTTTCACTTCAGGTGTGAAGTTCTGTCAAAATAGCAATCCTACCTGCTACCTCAGGATGAATTTAGCAGCTAACCATTCCACATGACCTTTAGTTAACTTGAAGGCTTGTGCTTCTGGCTCTCACCCCTAGCCCCTCCCCTGTGGTAAACTGAAGTCACACAACAATTCTTAATCTGGTTCATTCTTCTTCTATTAGTAAATGGATGAAACTTGACTTGTTGAAGACATTACACAAAAATGAGGGTACACAGAATTGTATGACCATACAAATTCATTATTGTGATTGTCTTCCCTGTGACTTCTTCAGCATCTGGTATTGATATTTGTCAGAAAATGTCAAACCCTACAGTAGTTGTATAGTTCCCTGTCCTTTTGTGTACAGTTAATGATTGTGCATTGTAGAGGCACATTCATTTTTTGAATGAGACACCCCATTAATAACAGACAGATGGTCTGGGTATAGAATTCATTTTAGTATGTGAGTGAGCAATCATCCAAGACCAAACCTGATATCTTTATTTTTTTGATGCTGTGTCATTTGTAGTATTCCACTGCATTTACTCCTTTTGTGGCTAACTGATCCTTCTCCATGCTGAAGTCTTACAGACGAAGTACAATCACTTCTTTTCATGCTCTGCAAGCTCCTTTCCCTGCTCTATTTCCTTAAAACTGTTCATGCTGGCCCAAGAGGCAATGGTATACACAGAAAGATGAAAAGCAGTCTGAAGTAACTGTTTTTTTTAATTTGGCCTTGTTTTTCAGAAGGAAAAGACAGAGTGAAATGCCATAAGGCCAAGCAAAATAAAATCATACAGATCCAAAGTGCTCCTGGCTCTGCATGTTGCACAAGATTTGGGTAGAAAGGAAGTGTATGTTGCAATAGGGTAGTAATAACCTCTGTACACAGAAGGGATATTATCAACAGCAGGTCAGTAAATTGCAGAGCAAGAACAAGCTGTAAGAGAGCCAGTACTTGAGATATCACAAAAGCATGTGTTCTAGCAGCATCAGTATACCTAATTACTTCTTTCAATTAGCATGATTGTTTTATGAATTTTTACAGAAATACATTCTAATTACTATGCAAAACTATAACAGCTACTTGCTAAGGATTTCTTTTGAAGATGGTAGACCATATAAACATTATGGTTTACGTACTTAATTTTATTACTAGTCTGTTGCGCACGAAAAAAAGATTTCCATTCCTTGTTTTGAGTACAGTTCCTTCTTGTTTCTCTTGTTGAACTCATGGATTTATTTACAGTTTTTAAATAAGTCTATATGATGCCCAAGCTTCTAGTACTCAAATGAGCTGTGAATTGCTTCTTCTCTCTCCATATCCTTCCCTTAACTGCCTCTCAAAAAAATCAGACATTCGCCAAACCTTAGCAAACATGATTTGGTGAAAATTATTCTCCTACACACACAAATCTATGGGAAGAAACAGTGAGACAGGAACTCTGGGAAGGTATCTCCCAGGACATTTATCATGGAGGACTGTGCTAGTTTGGGCATCTGCGCAACTGTTAACTTTAGACTCTTCTAGCGGTGCCAGGATGAGCCCTGCCAATATGTCCATTTCAAAAAGAAGATTTGCTAAATTTTGTTCTAGGTACCAGAAGTCTGATGGTACTTCAGTTCTTTCACAACTGGAAACTGCACTTTAAGACACAGTGATGTGTTAAGTGGCATAGTGCAATCCACTGCAAAAGCCAGCATGTGAGACTATGCTAGGCAGAATATGCATTTCAGAACTGATGGCTCACATTCTATTTGCATGTTTTGAAAAGCACAGAGCTTTGTGGATGCAGCAATACACAGACTCATAGAATAAGCCGAGTTGGAAGGGACCCATCAGGACCATTCTGTCCAACTCCTGGCCCTGCACATCACCATTCCAGAGAATCACACTAAGTGCCTGAGAGCATGGTCCAAACCTTTCTTGAACTCTTGTCAGGCTTGGTGCTGTGACCACTTCCCTAGGAAGCTGTTCCAATGCCCATCCACCCTCTAGGGGAAGAACCTCTTCTGATAATCCAGCCTAAACCTCCCCTAACTCAGTTTCATGCCATTTTCTCAAGTCCTGTCATTGGTCACAAGAGTCAAGAGATCAGTGCCTGCCCCTTCACTTGTGAGGATACTGAAAACAGCAATGAGTTCTCCCGTCTCCTCCAGGCTGAACAGAACAAGTGAGCTCCAGCTGCTCCTCAAACAGCTTCCCCTCCTGACCCTTCACCATCTTCACTGGCCTCCTTTGAGCATTCTCCAAAAGTTTAATGTCTTTTTTTATTCTGTANAAAGATTACATCACCTGGCTTCCCCTGGTCAGCTAGGTGGGTTATGCTGCTGTAGAAGGAAATGAAGTTGGACAAGCATGACTTTCCCCTCATGAAGACGTGCTGGCTGTGACTAACTGGGTTGTTCTCCAAGTGTTTTTCAGTACTCCCAGAATAATCTTTTCCACGATTTTATCGGGCAGTGAAGTGAGACTTCACTGTAGTTTTTGGCATCTTATTTTCCTTCTTGAAAATTGGGATAACGTCCACCAGCTTCCAGCCAGCTGGAACCTCTCCAGATTCCCAAGACTGCTCAAAAACCATGGTCAGAGGCTTTGTGATGACTTCAGCCGNGCACTTTCCCTCACTGAACTTCATCCATCTGATTCCTGTCCAGCACTCTCATTTGTCCAGGATTCTCTACAAGGCCTCTGAAGGACTAGACAGCTTCTCCCAATTTAGTGTTGTCAGCAAACTTGCTTAGTATCCCTTCCAGTCTTGTGTCTAAGTAATTAATGAAGATGCTGAAGAGCACAGGGCTGAGGTTGGAGCCCTGTGGAACCCCACCTGTGACAGGTCACCAGTCTGATATCACCCATTCACTGTAACCCCTTGTGCCTGATCTGTGAGCCAGTTGCTCACCCATCCCATCATGTGTTTAACCATGTGTGTGCTGGATGTTTTGTCCAGAAAGATATTGACAAAGACAGTATGGAAAGCTTTACTGAAATCCAAAAAGATTACATCACCTGGCTTCCCCTGGTCAGCTAGGTGGGTTATGCTGCTGTAGAAGGAAATGAAGTTGGACAAGCATGACTTTCCCCTCATGAAGACGTGCTGGCTGTGACTAACTGGGTTGTTCTCCAAGTGTTTTTCAGTACTCCCAGAATAATCTTTTCCACGATTTTATCGGGCAGTGAAGTGAGACTTCACTGTAGTTTTTGGCATCTTATTTTCCTTCTTGAAAATTGGGATAACGTCCACCAGCTTCCAGCCAGCTGGAACCTCTCCAGATTCCCAAGACTGCTCAAAAACCATGGTCAGAGGCTTTGTGATGACTTCAGCCGGCTCTTTGAGGATTCCTGGATGAATCCCATCAGACCCCATAGATTTGCAGGGACCCAGCTGGAGCAGAAGATCCTGCACAAGTTTTAAGGTCAACAGGAAATTGTTCTTTCTCACAGCCATGGTCTTCCAGCACAGGGCACTGACACTCCCCTGGATCTGTGTTGAAGACAGAGGCAAATAATGCATTAAACCTCTGCCTTGTCCGTGTCTCTGCTTGTGAGGGGACATCATCATCCCTATCCCGGAATCCATTGATGTTATTTCTACACTGCCTTTCTCTGTTAATATATTTGAAAAGACTGCTTGTATTGTCCCTGTTTCTGGCCAGCTTCCACTCCAGCTGGAAGTGCATGCATAAATGCATAAATTTGGCTGCATAAATTTTCTAACTACAGTGGGAAGCAGCATCTCTGCATTCTCCCCATGTTACCTGACCTTACTTCCATTGGGCATATAGTTTTGGCCTTGTTTCCAAGAGATGATTCCTGCTCAGCCAAGCTGGCCTCCTGCCTCATCTGCCTGACTTCCAACATTTAGGAATTGCCTATTACTGTGCCCTAGGAGGTGATGTCTAAAAAGTGACCAGCACTGACGGACCCTAGCGTCTGCCCGAATATTTTCCCAGAGGATTTTATTTACCAGTTCTGTGAGCAGTCTGTTCTCCTCATGTCCAGAGGTGAGGTTTTTGCTGGGATTTTCCCTCTCATCAACATCGTGGTCACTGTGGCCAAGACGGACACCAATCTCCACTCACAAGATCCTCTCTGTTGGCATGCAGTAGGTCAAGGAGGGAATCTTTCCCAGCTGGCTCCCTTCACTTCTGTAAAGCTGTAACCAAGGTTTTTAAGAATGTTATGACCTGGGCTGTACCAGCTGTATGGCAGCTCCTATCTGATTTCTGGCAAGTTGAAGTCCCCCATAAGGACAAGGGTAGTTGATACGGAAGTGTCCCCTAGTTCCTCAAAGAATCATTGATAAGGGAAGGTCCTTATCAATGTTAAATAAACACATCTACACCTACCAAGGTTAGCAAAGGCTAGAATTGGACAAAAGCTCCAGCAGTGCCACTACTCCTGAAAAGCCAAGCCTGTCTATTGCACATGTAAGACTAAATAAGAAATTAGGAACTCCATCTGTTCCCAAGCATGCTGTCATTCCTGAATCAGTTCATAAGCACTGTGGGCATGCAAATCACGAATCAGTTGCAAGGAAATAACCAAATCTGGAAGTCAGATGGTTGTGTGCACTACAGTGTGAGCTGTGGGAGACGGACGGTTACAGCAGACACACAAGATAGAGAAACTAGAGCTGTAGGCAGTAGACAGGAAAACAGAATCACAAAAGAGTATACAGGATGCAGCATCTGGTGGCAGTGATATGATTTACTAGAAGCTAGCAACAGAAATTGTCAGCTAATTATTGAGAACACCAGGGGCCTCACAAGCAGTGATAACACAGGCTTGTGAGCAAAGACAGACACTGCACAGGCTGTCTGAAGAGAGTGAGATGCTGTGACACAAAGGCGGGGAGCAGAGAGCAGATCAGGAAAGAGGAAGAGAGCAATTCTGCTCTTCAGGCTAGGACTGGTCATGACCAAACTACTGATGATCCAGGAAGCTGCTCTGCAATATACTTGTGTGCAAAAAATGTGGCTTTTCAAGTATCCGAGCTACAGACTGATACCTTTCTCTTTTCCAATGTCTCCTAAATCCAAAAGGTATGTCTGTGAACCTACATAAGGATTCTCAAAATCACAAATGAATCTTCAAACATGTCTGAGTACCAAGAACACCTGCTATTGATGCAGCTATTAAATGTCCTATGTAAATGAAAACCTCTTAAGTAACTATATCCGCCAACTTAGTTTACATTACCTTAAAACCAAAATCATACAACTCTTTTTTTTTTCTTTTTCTTTTTTGTTTTGTCTCACTACCATTTCTTGTGTGACCCTGGCTAATGAAACCATTATAATTCAGGATGCATCACTTACAGCACTGCAAAAGTGTAACATATATTCAGCTGATACACAGTGCAAATAGTACGCCTAAGCAGCACCTTCATCCCTGCAAATTTTCTTCCAGCTAAGCAAATAAGATCTTTGGAACACTGACCTTTAGGCAAGGCTTTGAGTACACTGAATTCTCACACTCTCAAAAATATGGTACAGCATTTCAGATCAGTTTCTTAGGCTCTCTCAACATAACAACAGAGAAAAAGTGTGCTACAATTAAGGTGGCAAAATGCCCCCCTGCAACAGAAGTGGCCATTGCCAGTAATATTTCAATTTTACTGAATCATGCACAGAAATATGCACAGTAATAAAAGAAAACAATACACTCTTCAGAGAAAGAACAGGACAAATCTGTGCAAGTGTACATCATACATTTATTACCGAACAACTCTCTCAACTCCAAAATTGAGCACAGGGATTAAAAATAAAAATTCATTGCACTACCTAGTAAAGCATTACTAGTAACTCTCATAAAAAATGTACAAATTTTGTTAAAAATTTATCAAGCCTTCAAATGATTTGGTTACAGATATTTATAATACATTTAAAACTACATGTTAAATGATACAATAGCATATGATTTAAAGAAAACACTTAACAAAATATGATTCCAACAAAAACCATAAGCTTTCATAATAATTAGCAAGTCTGAGACACAAGTAGCAAAATGAGGTAACAATGTACCAAAGGAAAAAACCACAGCTTTTACAAAGGCCCAAAGATAACTCAGTTGAAACTGTTTTCTACAATTAAAATTAAAACAGTTGGTAAGTCTCATCCTAAGTATTATGCATTGTATTAACAGCTATGAAGTCACATTCAAGAACCTGTACAAAATGATGTACATCACATGGCCTCACTTCTTTTTCTAAAGAAAGCCAAAAAATGAGACACTAGAATTATCTGTAGGCCTTGATATCAACCAAAATGTCAAATTAAATTGACAGTTTATGCAAAAACCCACAGCAGTGCCAATATGATAAAGCAAACATATTGGAGGTTGGATATTTTTGTTTGGTTGGGTGTTTGGGGTTTTTTTTTTGGTTTTTTTTTTTTTTTTTTTTGGTTTTTTTTTTTTTTTTTTTGAGAAAAAAGAGTCATTGGATGGCAGAAAGGCAATGAACATAAAAGAAGTGTTGCTGAATTCAGGTGCTGTCAGGCACCACGGCAGCTGTGCATAATACACGGCAGTTAAGAGCTGAACGTAAATCCCCTGCCCTTGACAGCCACCACAGAGGATGTGGTTGTAGGCTGTCTGAGCTGATTCAAAACATAAGCATGTGTGCTCTTTGTACACACTAACCACAGGAAGCAAGTCGACATTCATCCATGCAAACCAAAGAACCATTCCAGAAGAGATGAGCCATAAGAGTGCAACAATTAATTGCAGGATTTTACTAACTCAGACCCTCGATCTCCTAGATCTCTCATTGTCTCACTGAATTTTAGTGGGGGAAAAGTGACATTTCTCCAGTTCCAGAAAGAGAACTACTTTCCCTCAGCTTCAGAAGTATGTGTCTTGCTCACTTGTATCAAGTTTAGAAAAAGTACCCTCTTTCCATGCTTTGAACTGAATACTAAACACAGAAACATTAGTCATGTTTAAATCTGTACATGGATTTTTTTTTCTTTTGCAGTTATATAAAAGAGGCTAAGTTTTGTAAGACATACGTGGCACATGCTTTTTAAACATGATTTTATTTATTACAAAAATAAATTTTATTACATGTAATTTAACCTGCTAGGTGCTATTGTGAAAAGCATATTCTTTAAATCCACTGGAAGAGAGGAGAAAGAAATTCTAATATTTTGAGTGGAAGTAACAGCATTTCTATTTTTTTAGTGTTCCTAAGTAAGGTACGGAAAAAGCTTCACTGTCTTTGAGAACTACCTGTATAACTAAACAGAGAGAAAAACATCTGAAACAGGGGAAAATTGTGCTTTTATTTAGCTGCACCAAAAGCTGTAACTGGTCTGTAAAATCTTCAAAGAGGAAAATCATCATGGAGAACATCTAACACTGTTTGAAATTTTAACTGATACTAAAGCATAGCAGCATACAAAAGCATCAGAAATTATAAAGAATAAACTTAAAGCTGAAACTGGCAGCAAGTTGTAGCAATACTGGTAATCGTGCCACTTGTGCTGCTGCAACCAAAGTAACGACACTGAATTAATGACGAGTTTCATTGCAAAAAGTGCATCCTTTTAATAACTGTGGAATATGCAGACCTAAACATGCTATAACACATCAGACAGGTTAACAGTGTGAATATTACAAAGAAAGCTCATTTTTTTCAATGGCCCAAATAAAATATTATTCAGAGCACTTGAATAGACATTATCCCCTCTTATTTCACAGCACTGTTCTGGAAAGTATTCCAAATTTCTCCTCTAGTGGAGCACTCTGGAAACTTGATTGCAAAAACTTAGGGAGTTCCTTCTTCCTATTACACACATCATGAAATAAGGAAGTGAAAGAAGCAGCATCAGGGCAACTGAATTCTGCAGGTAATGACCAAAACCTACCTCGTCTTGTGATAGGATGAACGAAATATGAAATTGTACTTCTCTTGAGAAAATGCTAAAAAATGTATTTTATTCATGAAGTTGCAGGAACAAAATTGTAACGTTTTACAAGTTATTTTAGTTACATACCAACTTCCTTGAAGAATGTATGTGATTAAAGGCAATCTTTATAAGCTAAAAGATGATGTCCTTAGCAAGTACAATGGGCAAAAGTTAAGAGCTGTTCCACAAGACCAGGACACCCTCAGTGAACTTTCTGCTTCCTTTCATGGAAGAAACACATAACTGGGAAGCCCAGCTAGAAAAATTTAAAAGGAAAACAGAAAAGCATTGATATTCATATTAGCAATTGAAAACATTAATATTGCTAAATGTGATATTGCAACTCTACATTGATAAAATAACTTGTAAACCAGACATTAAAAAATCTGGGCTTTGTAACATATGATAAAACCCCCAAGGTTACTCACATATGAACAATCAATGCATTCTTTAGTGGTACACACTTAAAGCCTCCAGTGAAGCGGAAGCATAACAGCTGTTTGAATAGTAGTAGGTAGAAAGGTCTTTACACCTGTAAGTACGTTGGGGACAAAATACTAAATGTCTGTAATTGCTGCACCCATTGCATTCAGTGTGCAACTGCAAACACAAGGAAAGGAACCAGTGTACAGTACTAGTACTGTTTAAATAACACACAAGATTATACATTGCAGCATAATTATTACTACACACATACGTTCTCAGTACATGCTGGTATATAGGTTCTCAAACACACACACACCCAGTCACAAGCATACTCCACTCACCTTCCCACAAGCAAACACACACTCACACCATTCATCCCCACTCACAGTATCTGAAGGCTCTATATAAGGTAGATTGCTATATTGTTTGGAGCTACCACTTTTTTTTCCTTTTTCTTTTATATAAAAGCACATGCTAAAAGATCACATCCACAGTAATCTCGCAGCAATACTCGGAATGATCACACAAAACCCAGGGAATGTTAGTGCACACACAAAATTAAGCTAAAAAAAAAAATCTTTGGAGTTCCAATCACACTTGTTAGTACAACAATCCTGTAACTGTGAAGACTAGTTATAAGCTTTATAATTGATTAAGTCACACAGTGCAAAGTAAGGTCCATTGACCCTTTTGTGTAAAGGGCAGGCTGGAAGTCACATGGGTAGGTAAGTTCAGTAGAGAGTTCATATATACGCGTGACCAGAAACACCCAAACTAGATTTGTGCTCTTAGATTGGTCATTCTGAATCACGATGCACTTCCGAAGCATCAGCTCTACAAATCGGGCAGGTACGATTTGCCTGTAAAACCAGAAAAACAAGAGGGTTAATGAGACTGACAAATTGTTAAAGTAATGTGTATGTGACACTGACATCTGTGACTGCTGAAGAGCAATTCAAGAGAAGAGAGAAGACAGAATGTGCTTATGCCTTTTCTTAATTTGTTTTGTTATGTTTGAATGGTATGGTGAGTTTGCCAATTCAAAATTACATTTACAAAAAGTAATTGTGCCTTTTATCTTTAAAGACAAAGGGGGACAACAAAAGGGGTCTAGCTAAGTGATGGTGGTTCCATTAATGCAGATTCACAATTGTAGTATACTGCAGTCAGATGGATGCAACTAACAACTCGTACTGTATGCTGTAGAGAAACACACCAAAACAAATTGAGACAGCTTGGGCTGCAAATAAACATTTTGTGTGAGGATGTCGTATTGTCACAAATTGTACTGATCAGAAATGACATCATGCTTTGTTTATTCAGTTATCGTCACAGAAGAACATCATATAGACTTGGTCAAAGCTGAAAGCAAACCAGGGAAAAAGGGAGGGGCTTTTAGTAAAGAGGAAGGGGAATAAAAAAAATAAAGAAAGAAAAGATGACCCAATCAAGGAGGTGTTCAAGTAACACACAACAGCAGGCCTAGATTTAGCTCTTTAGTAAAGCACACACAGAAAATATGTCCTGTGACTCGTTTGCTTTTCCAGCTTCCTTAAAAGACAGATAAGAAGTAATATTCCTTAAGCTACTGGCAAAGTATTTCTGCCTTCTCATTCCCCTTTTCAAAAAATGACTAATTTAATTTTAGCAAATGAGAGAAAGCCCCAGAAAAATACGTTATATCTGAGTCAATGCTTCCCTTGCAAACGGAAGAGTGAAGAAAGCTCTTCCCTGTCCCAAATTAGCTTTTCAGTTACCAAAATTGCAGGACCAACCACTGTGCTCCAAGTCTTCTAAGGCAACCAGATTTTTCAATGAAAATACAAGTGAAGAGCATCAAGAAATATGACTCTGCTGGCCAGAATTCAGAATTCTTTGTCTAATATTTTAAACCCAAACAGTAACTAATCCAATTAAAGTAATATGTTATTTATTACTGAGAAACATTATTCAGTAATGGAAGTTAAAGTGACAATGTGTTTTTCTTGTCAATTTTCCTGCTGTCAACTGTTGGCATTGTCCATAATTTCTACTGCTTTGTAATTTTTGCAAATCATGGATTGGAGTAATTAAAATTTTCTCTCTCTTTCACTAGCAGTTTCAAAATATACTTCAAAATGTCCTTACTCAGTCATTTCATTTCATGTCCCTGATTCTAAATATAACCTGCCTAACATAATGTTTAAAATAAAAATGCACGTTCTTAAACATTCAGTGGAATAATGAATCAGGAGCTATTCACTTAGACTGGTAGTGAAGTAACAACCACTTGCACTACAGAACAGCATTCAGTAGGAATAATTTCCTGACAGGAATTGCAGAAATAGATCTACTGTGCCAGGATAAAATGAATGCTCATGGACACCACACCACTGCTTTTAAAGTAACTTTCCAAGATCCTACATGAACATCTGCTTGAAATTTAGTTACATTCTTCTGTCTTTCATGAAATTAATTTCCCCCTTTGGCATTTAATATGACTCTTTGACGCCAAAAGAGGAGTGTGGGGGACATAATATAGTAATACTGACCTTCTACCTTGCCACTCCTCCAGGCAGACTGAAGTTTGTGCTGTAACTACAGAGTGCTGCATATTTTTTTTTATTTTATATAAATTTATAGTTAAAGTGATCTGCATTTAGGATAACAAAACTATTGGGCTACAAGAATCCTCTAGAAACCATTGCACTACTTCGGCATTAGTCCATCACAAATAAGTTGAAGTATAGTTACAGTTTATCTTTTCTTATACATAATGCAGCAATTCCTACCTAGCATTTCGTAGTACATTAAATATAAAATCAGGTTGTCTTTTTAAGGTTGTTCTAAACCCTCAGGGTGGAGACAGGCCATGGTGTCAAGCTCTCCTTTGGAATGATGACTTGCATTTTACAGAACACATTTCTCATGTGTTCATACTTGACTAGAGGAGAAGGAGCCAAATACTGTGAAACATGATAATTGGGAATACTACAAAAACTAAAAGGATAACCTCTCCCTTTTTAATTCCATTGTTTCTTTCACTGCATTACATCTTCTCTCCTTAAGTCTTTAAGTTTGTTTAAATAGGGAAGTATTTTAGCTAAAGTGGGCAACCTAATGTACCGGTATAGAATACTTCCTCTTACATGCTCACCACCTAAAAAGATAGTACTGTCAAATATTCCATGCATACAAGCCACAAAACTTCTTTAGATAGTTTTTTTAATTCTCTATCATCACCAACAGGTAACTCAAGAAGAATACTTTGAGTACTTTAAGTCACTAACCTTTTACTTACATCAGTCACTAAAGTGACATATGATGGAACTTTAAAAAGAATCAATCTGACTCCACAGTTCTACAAACAGTCCTAGATAACAAATACACTCTTCAAAGAAATGAGATTAAATCAGTAAAAAATAGTGACTAACTGATAATTTTTTTCTTTTTCTACCCTGTGGAATAACATTACAAGTACTAAAAGCTACAATTTTAACTTTCTCTTGTAGAATTTATGAACATGACATTGGCTGGATGATGTGAATTAGGTGGATGCGGACATAATCATACAATCAAGATACATTAAAAAAACCTCTCAAATTCATAAAGGAAAGGACAGAAGCAAAACTAAAGCACAAAATATTTTCCAGTTATCATCACTTCCAGATATTAGCTTCTTAACTGTAACCAAGTTTAGACAGAGGCTGTAACTAAAATAGACTGTGTTACAGGTAATTTGTTACAGCTTTCAAAACAAAATAGTCTTTATTTCCATATACCATCTTTGTACCACTGTAACTGAACCCACAAGGTGTAAAGTATTGTCTTAGTGATCCTACACTAGGATGGTCTAACCTTGCCTATCTTATTTTGCACTCAGCTTTGGAATAACAATGTCAACACAAGTTTTACTAGGTTTAACTGCACCCCTCTATATTTTGATTGCATTATCTTGCACCTCATTCTAAAGACAACCTTTAGAAAATACTACATGTGAAGACCTATTAGAAAATGCAGTTTCTAAGATGGGACAGGAACATCAGCAAAACTATTTCAGTGCTAGAATAGTACACTATGATTATGAAAACAGACTAAACTAAATCTACTTTTTTCATTTTGCAGTTCCAAATTATATTGCCAGTTCATTACCAATTGAAAGGACTAACTCTTAATTTTAAAAGTAACATACTGAGTCCCAAAAAAGATTAACTCAACATGCTTGTCTGACTCCTGAGTACGATGTCAGGTAAGATAAAAGCATAAATGAAAAGACAAACACGCATGATACTTTCCTGACATGTTCCTCTAACTTCCAGAAATCTGCAGGTCAGAGGTTCTATGAATCAGAGGTACATTTTTTTGCATTAATAGCCTGAAAAGAGCTATCCTTAAAAAAGCCCACAAAATAAACCTATAGCATCCACTATCTCACAGGCCATGTCAATGTCAAATGACATTTTCTTTTTCTTTTCTCTTTTTTTTTTTCCATAAAGCGGAGAGAACACCATCCCAGAATAATTGTACACATGGGTAAATAATTTTTACCCATGTGTAAATAAATGTACACATGTAACCCACTTTATTTGCCCCAGAAACCAAAATTAACAGCAAAGTGGGTAAGGAAATGTGTTGGTAATCATTCTCGCCAGGCAAGCTGTGTAAAACAGTTGAAGCCATCATCACTATCAAACTCTGTATCATACCTCCTATATTATTTACTTTTTTCAAGTCTTCTTTAATTGTCATGTATTACTCAAATGCACAGTTATTGTTTTAAGCAAATGGAAAACACAGTAAGAGCTGTCAATGACAGCAATTGTATTCATATTCATTTTCCCTTGTGCCATATATTATGAAGAAACTATCTTCATCAATTATTAGAAAAATAGAATACCTAGGCAGTGCTTCCATTCTGGTGGCATTTCTAAATATCAGAAACATGAAACAAGATTAAATGAAGTGCAACAGCAAAATATGCCCACCCTGTCCTACGAAACTACATAATCAACTTCATCTAAGATAGGATTACTTTTCTTACCTTCAGCCATTTATCAACACACTTGGCATGGAACTCGTGGTTACAGGGTAAGACTCTAAGTAGCTGCCTTGACTCAAAATCACACATGCACACCACACATCTAAAAAAGACAATGAAGTTCAAATGTATTTGCTATGTAAGAACAACAAATATGCAATTCCATACAAAACCTTACAGGTATGATTGCAACACAGTATTTATTTTACTCCTTCTGTAGCTACAGTGATCTACATCTGACAATGGAAACTGAGAATTGACTCTGTCGGGTTTTATGGGTGTTTTGTGGGATTTTTTTGCTTGTTTTATTTTTTTTATTTACTGTGCTTTCACTTCATAAAGCAAGTATTCTTGTTCTTCTGACCTAGCTGTGATGGCAAGTTAAAGAAATTAAAATCACGTCACTTAAATCGTGGATCTTTAAAAGAGACCAATATACTTACAATGTCTGCTCTGACTGGTGATTGTTTGGATTGAACCTGTAGGATGGAAGCTGCTCAATGTCTGCTTTTGTTAATCCCCGTGGTTTGGCTTCTCCCAGACGTTCTGCCAAATTCAGCAGTGCCTGCAAAACATCGAAACTAGATATTTAAAAATTTACTAATCCAACAGGCTCTGGTTCCATTAGTGTTGGGGACTACTATCATATCTCACTACCCCAGCTGCTAGCATAAGACACCCTTCTATCAAAATATGTTTAGAACTTCAGTTCTCCCATACAATACAAGCTCCTTGGAAAGCCTTTCAGAACTTAACCATCTTTGTAATTATGTAAGACATTATCTCTGGGATTTCAAAACCCACTTCCCAAAGACCCAATTTCCAATTAGTCCTGTGACTGCATGCACAGCTCAGTAAGTAATTACCTTCTGAGGGATTGCCTCACCCTTAATTAACAGTGCTGGTAACCAGAAAAAAAATTGTCAACTAATTTATTTCATAAGAATATGTGAATTTGGTCTTGTGAGAGAAATCATAAATTTAATGAGACAGTTTATGATTCCCACTCGATGTCTTGGGCTAATTGAATTAAAATATGGAGATTTTATCCTCAATCTGGAAAACAAATACATATCATCAAACTTTAGGCGCTTTTTTGGCTGCTAATTTTTATGTCAATTTTCTGTAAGCCAACTAAAGATTCCAACTAAAATGCTTTCATGTATATAATTTGCAATCTGTCATGTATTTAACTCAAACTCCTTCATGAGGGGCCTAGGAAACAACATCAGCATGACAGAGAATCAATGCACAGAAAAGATCCTATGAAAGCTGCAAATGGTATTGATTTCCTAAACTACTGAACCTAAGGGCCCAAATTCTCAGAATACATTGCTGCTTCTGAACCACCACAGAAGTTATTACAGAAGTGCTCATTGTTAAACTGAAGACATGCAACTACACAGAGATCTTACTGAGAGCACAGGCAAAGGGATGCAAAAAACAGAGTTAATGATGACTAACTCAAGAGAAATCAAATGGAATCCATTTGCTTCAGAACCAGCAAAGAAACAACAGTTGGAACAGCCCCATAATTACATAGGTTATTTAAGAGGACTCTGCATCTTTAGATGTGAATTATCATCCCCTCCAGAGGGCAAGAAGAAAAGCCAGCAAGGCAATTTTATAAACATTACATTTAGATTAATTAATCCTATGACATGAAAACTATTCTGAAAGTTACACTCATAAAACCAGTAACTTACCCTTTTCTTTAAAAAGTGCTTCATTTCTGTTTGGTATTTAAAATCAATTACATTTTGAAAGGAGAAGAGTAGCATGGAGAACATAAAAGTTAAACAATTTAATGATTACTAGGCTGGAAAGGTGAATTCTGGGAAAGAGTAATAGACAAGAAAGAAAGCTGAACACTTCTAATATCCAGTAGTACAAACAAAATTTGAAAAGGCCATTTTTGGATTCTGTCTTCACAGTCACTACATGTATTTGAAAGGCAAAACCACCATTAAAAGGAAAATACAATAAAATTTTATCTATTGCTTGAGCTAACATCTCTTCTTTAAAGGTAGTTGTAGTTCACACACCAACCTCATAGTTTTCTACCTCTCCATCTTCCACATCCAACTCAAAGCTGAAAGCTGGTCCAACTGCTGGTGGCACTGGGAGCATTGATCTACCACGAGAGCAAACAAGGACAAGGTTCAGCATCTTGCTGAAGGAAAGCACAGAAACATCTGGCAGAGGTAAAATAACCTTTCTGATGCCTCTCAAATTAATGTGTTCTCAGAACTGGCAAAAGTGTTATATTTGAAGTTAAGAACAGACATTTGAAGTGAAAGAGTCACAGGAAAATGCTTTTTCTGCTACTTTCTGATATTGGGAGTGTTGACTTTTTAAGTGCATGTGCATTCACTTGGTACTTTTAACCAAGATCAGCTTTATTACAAAAACTAATCTCTTAATTATCACAGACTATGGAGACCTAAAACTGATTAAAAAATGACATTCTGGTTTAAAATAAATTTATTTCTTTAAGTGGATAAAAGACCATAAAAGAGGAATGTTAAGTTCATTTAGATCTCCAATGTAAAAGTCTTATAATTTCTGCAAGCCTAAAACAAACAGTGAAGATAAATAGGATTCGCTACTGGACAAACGTCTATCCTGAAGGCAAGCACAAATTCACTTTCTCATGTACTGTAATTTCGTAAAAGCAGATTCCTTTTAGACTGAGAGATCAGAGAGATGTTCTTCTGGTTGTATACTCAGTAAGTCTTTTTACCCCCCCAAGGTAGTACAATGGGTCAAAACTTCAGCCACAGACGTGGAAATCGCAAATTCAAAGCACTAATATAGTAGAATCAGAAATTATTGTGCCACATCATGTCCTCAATGAACAGGCAAGAAGCTATGACATTACTCTCAGACTGCAAGATGAAAAGTTGAACAACTTTGCTGAATCAGATTTCTGGTGCCATTTTCATGCCACCTCTGACATTCTGCAGAGAATATACAGATCTCGTGTCAGTGCTTGATTATTTCCTTGTCAATGTCACCTTTGCCACCAGAAACTTCATCTTTGTTTTCCAAATATTTAATTCTTACTTCCAATACAGAACACAGAAGACTAACACATCTCATGTGATAGACCCGAGCTCTCTCCCAGAGTGTCACATTATAGGTAATTCCTAAATTTTAATTGTCCCACATCTTTTCCAGAAACAGCAAATCAGAGGCAGAAAAGAAATGTGACAGCTGTGACAGAGTAGCACTTCAGCCAATAAAGAGTAACACAGCACAGAAGTTCCTATTCTTGTGTTTTATAATTAAGAACCAAACCAAATAGATTTATCCTGTAAGTGAAGACTCCTACAACTTGATCCTACAGTGTAACTATGCCTCTGTAAGAGTATCACAGAACTATGATTTAAAATCTGTTGAAGATTTTATCAAGAGTTCAGAAACAAGAGGCTACTATCTCTCAAAATACCTACAAAACTACACTGGACAAAAACTGTTCACTTGTATTTTTCCTTTCTCAGTGGTGTAGGTTATTACGGTGTAGGTTATAGACTGAAAAGTGTACACAGAAATGGAAGTTTTCCTCTGAAACAGGTGAAATATGCCTGGTTTCTGGCAGAGTCCAACCACAGAAAGTGCTGAGATGCTTGCTGACTTCTTAATAGCCTACATGGAAGCAAATGTACTTTTCACTTACAGCACATAAGGTAATAGGCTGGGATGGTAAGGGTGTGGTGGTATTGGCTGCTGGGATCGGTATCTGCTGCGCCCTGTGAGTCTTCGAGGCATAAAAGGTGGGTAAGGCTGCAAGAAAGAAGAAAATAAGCTTCAACTGAAACTTGCAGAACTGGAACTTGTGTCCAGTTCTGGGCTCCCCAGCACAAGACAGACATGGACATACTGGAGAGAGTCCAACAAAGGGTCACTAAGATGGGACTGGAGCATCTCATGTGTGCAAAAAGGCTGAGACAGCTGAGCCTGTTCAGCCTGGAGAAGAGACGGCTTGGGGATCCTATAAATGTATATAAATACCTGAAGGGAGGGTGCAAAGAAGATGGAGCCAGTCTCTTTTCAGTGGTGCCCAGTGGCAGGACCAGAGACATTGAGCACAGACTGAAACAGGAGGCTCCATCTGAACATGAGGAAACACCTCTTTACTTTAAGGGTGACTGAACACCGGCACAGGTGTTGCCTAGGGAGATGGTGGTGCCTACCTTCCTGGAAACACTCAAAAGCTGGCAGGACACAGTCCTGGACACTCAGTTTTAGGTGGGCCTGCTTGACCAGATGACCTCTCTTCCAACCTTATCCAGTCTGTGAGGCCATGATTCAACATCATCTATTCTTAATCTCTACACTCAATAACGAAATCCACTTTGATTAAAGCATTATTTAAAAAATCCAGCCTCTGCTAAAATCCAAAATAATCTCAGCCTCAATTTGAAATTACTATTCCCATCTACAATAAACAATCATACCAATTCATGTGAAAAAGAGGTAATATACAACAGAAATCCTTACAAGTTCTTGTGCATTTAGTCTACAGTCAGTATAGTTTGGGAAACAGGACATGAATTGCTGATCCTCTTGTAAATATAAAAGGCTCAGGTGCTATTATACAGGCTGTGCATAAGCAGTTGAGTAAAGAAGCCCTTAAAAAACTCTTTAAAAAATTCTCTTTAAAAAGCCTCTAACTTTTAAGCAGTGGTATATATTTACATTTAGGCTTAAATGCTTTAAGCTTTTCAGGTGTACGTGGAAGGTTTAACCAGTACAATTTCTGCAGCTGGACCACACATAGACACTCAAGCCCAAAGATTCAATGCATTCACTCCATGGATAAATCAACGTGCTTTTTGCCATCTCTTACTGAAACGTTTTTGTATTTTCTACAAGTGAAATTCATGTATCCGTACTGAATTCACATTTGAGGGCCTTAAGACTTTTGTTTTTAACAAAAAATGCTCTAAGCCTTTACAAACATGTTTTTCTTCTTACATGTTTGAAATCTGAAAGCACAAGAGCCCAACACTCCTAATAACTAACCTAAAATCCCCTAATTTTACAATGGAAACATTATAATTAGGTAGCCATGGTCATACATAAAATCAACATATGAATATAAGCACAATGCAAAAGAGCTGGGCTCCTTTTGGTTGAACTCTCAAACTAGACATATCAAATATTAATTTTACTGCTTTGTGAATTTTGCAATCCAATAACATAATTAGATACTGTTGTATTCACTGAATGAAAAAGAATCAGAAATGCAGCTATTCCATTCTAATGTTAATGAAAATAAAGCTTTATAAAGATTCAGTATTACTTTATAGAAGGTCACACGGTTACTTGTAATGTCTCCATTCTACTCTTTAGCAATAAACAACATAGAGCTAAAGCATCAGAGAGGACAAATGCTTCAATCTGCAGAAAACGGTATTATGTTCCCTTACCTACTGTAACAACCACACTTGAAAATGAAGGAAGTCTGACTCCATGCAAAACATGTATGATTAGACTAATTCATCTAACAAGCATACTAAATAAAATACAAGCAGCTTATGGAAGTTTTCAAGTGTCCTGGACTCCAAAGTATCTCACAGCACCTGAAAACTTAATTGAAAATCTGTACACCTTTAGATTAGGAGTAAGTTGATCCCTTTTTGAAATGGTGGGCATCTACTTGAATCTTTATAAAAACTGCAGCAAGCATTTGACTAGGTTCTGTGATTTCAAGGGGAATAATTAAAGACAAGATATCTGCATATTCCACAGCTGCAGGGCCTAAAATTTAATTCTTATTTTAAATTTAGTAACAATATGCCCCTAAAACCACTGACAACTCAATGCACATGTCAAACAATAAAAAATTCCAGCACCTATACTTGGGGTCTAGCTATTTCCCCCAGCATCACACAGGCAGGACAGGGGGTATTTAGTTTTTTTTAAAAAAGTGACCGCACAGAACAACCACCACAACAACAACAACAACAAAACCCTGACCCATTTCAGGACTAGTATAATTGCAGATTGAAATGTAAGATAAAGATCCTAGAAGTAGCACCACTGGACACACCACAGAAGCACACGATCCAACTAAATTCAACACAGACTTTATCCTGCACCACTTCTAATTTTATTTTGTGCTGCTGCAGTTGAACTGCCCATCAATCCCCTGAAAGATGACTTAAATCAAGCTTTATAACATGGCTATCTTTATAATATATGGTGTGGTCTAAATTATGGAAGCACTCTACAACTGCTAAAAGAGAAGAACTGTTTTTGAAGCATTCTGGCTTTCCTGAGCTGTGGAAACTCTGCATATGATGAAGAACTAACTAAAAGGACAACAGTTTTTCTAAACTGTACTAGCTAATTGCTGCAATAGACTATGTGACAACATGGAAAGTTTTCTAAGTAAAAGCTGCTGCACTCTGCAGATAATGTTAATGGAAATAATTTGCTGATGTCATTAAACTACCCTTAACTCAAGTAACATAAGCTTAAAGAAAACAGCACAGTATGCAGCTATCCCAATAATGGAATATGATTGCAAAAGTGTGACTTTTCAACAAAAGGTACTACAGAATAAAGATCAAGAATGTTAATGCAGTATGAAAGAGAATGTAGCATAGAAAACAATACTTACTACCCCAAATGACACCTCCTGGTGTAATGGATCATGGGCTAAGAATTGAAGAGGAGCTGAGGGAGGCAACGTTGGTGGATGGGCTGAAGGAGGGTATGTAAAACCTCCCACAGGAAGATGTTCTCCAAGCAACTCTACGTCATTTTCTATCCTTTGAAGTGGCTACAAAAAAACCAGAGATAGCCTTTGTTGCAATAATAGAGATGAATTTTTTTCCCCAATAAAGAACTGCAGTCCCAGCTGTATATTCTGTGCTGCCATGATCAATTTTATAGTTACTCTGTGAACAATTCCTAGGTCATTTACACTACCCAAAAAAGCAAAGACAACACTACACATTTGATATAAATTCACCTTTTCCAGCTAGCCATGCTTATAGACCAGGAATTTATGCGATTTAGCAAATATAGGAGTAGCTGTAATTTCCTGTATCTTGCATTTTTCAGGACAAATATTTGTTCTCCTTCTTGCCAGGCTGCTCTCACTGTATAACTATGCGAGAGAAAAAAATAAACAACCATAGACAAGAACTGAAATGGTGCCAGAAAAACTGAAAAGTGGACGGGAATCATGGTGGTTCCAGCAGAAGAAACTGATAATGATATCCAGAAAGCAAGCAAATGCTTTCCTAGGAGGGTCATGCAAGCAGTCCTAACAAACAGTCCTGAAGTTTCAGAAGCATAAGATTCCAAGATTAGTTTTGTTGCTATCAAATCTATTACATCAGTCACGTCCAAAAGTGCCCCAGAAACAACCAGGAATTCTCACAGGTTCATAAATACACCTTTCTGCTATTGACACTGAATTCCACCATTTCAAGAAATTCAGCTAAGAAAGCTACCTTGTGGAACCAAAGGAATATTCTGTTTTCCTGTTAACAGAACATGCAAGATATTCTTAAACCACTTTTTGGCAGAGCTGAAAGCTGACAGGCAAACCTAGCTGAAAACCTAAGTAAGCAACTTAAGCTAAAACATGAGTCCATGCATTTTCTAAAGCTAAGTCTCGTAAAGATTTCTACCACAAAAAAACACTTTGTTAGGATGATGGGAACTGTTCTCCCATCACTGTAACGAGGTGATTACAATCCTATTCACACCACAGACACGGCATGAAGGAGTCTTAGCAGCGTTTGCAACAATAAAGCTATATATTATTTCTGTGTTACTGAAATATCTGCGTCTTCTACTCAGCAGGGCAAACAAGTGGACAAGTACTCAGATAACCACATAGAAAGAGTGGTAGGCCAGAACTGCAAACCCCCCCTAAATCCAAAACAGGGTCACATTTTCCCATGTTTGTATAGTCCGTTTCACTAAGCCAAAACTGTTTAAACAACAACATCAGTAACTTTCACAAGCGTAAAGAAAATGTCCAAGGAAAAGGACTGATCATTTAAAAATTAATAGAATCAAGAATACAAAAAAAACATCTAATAAAAGCACTTTGTGCTTTTTTCTCTGCTAAGCTGTTCTCTGAGATGCCTACTATGCTTACATAACCTCCTCTGGATTCTATTCTGCTTCCTGGGAAAGAAATACCTGATGGTAAAGGAAATACCCACCTTTCTGAGAGAAGTAAAAGCCTATGGAGAAACAGTACAGCCAATGATGAAATCTAAAGTGAAAACAATGAACTCCAGAAGTATTTTTTCATCTTCATGCCGAACGGTTACAATTTGAAAGAAAATCCTTCTCAATCCTTTCCTCAATCAGGTTATCAGTACTATGTGCCCATCCAGCCCACCAGTTCTACTGAGACTGGGGTAAGAAGCATTACTTACCGACCGTGACTGCTGTGCTTGGAAAGGAACAAATTGTCCTGGAGGAGGTAAGTGAGGAGGGTGGTGTGTAGAGATATGAGGAGGATGCAAAAGGAATGGGTCACTAGAAATGAGGGGTGGAAATGCTGCATATGGTACAGGTAGGTGCTGAACTGAGCACGCCTGAAGCATCTGAAATAAAATGAAAACAACACATTTTTGTAGCACAAACATCCCCTACACAATGTTCCATATTCTATGTATTTATTATGGAAAGATATAATTGTAACAGAACAGTTCTTTAACCTTGTTGAAAAAGCCTTCAAAATACACATAAATAATAACTCATTCAAATACCCAAGGAAGAGTGATGACTACAGAATAGGCTCTAGGAAGCAGCAGCGTGTGACATCTGCTAGGTGCTCACAAGGGCACCAGGAGTCTGGATTTTCAATACTCCAGGATTAGACAGGCTCCTAAGTGATGAGCACATACAGTTATCCTAGTTAATTTTATTTTTCCCAAATATCATCCTCAAAATAACACACCAAAGCAATGGTCTTGCAACCACTTTAAGCTCTATATGCAGCTGAGGGATTTAGCCGTCAGACTGCCTAAAGACCTCTGTTGCCTCAGATACTATGAATAATTCATACAGTCTGCTCTGTTTTGCACTTCTGGGTGAGTCCTATGCTCTAAAAGCAGCTCCCTAGAGACAGATAGTACAGGAAATACGCCTTTTTCTCTCCCCCTTTAAATTCCTGACACAAAAGCAACTTTGGGCACTAATGTTTGAACAATAAAATGATGAAGGCACTGCAGGGGAACAGGAATGTGCTTTGTGGCATTGTTTAGTTTTACTTCCACCTTTACACATAGAGGATAAAGGAACCTGCATTCTCTTTTTGTTGTGCTTTGATCCAGTATGAGACTGTCAGGCATTTTACACTTTTAACAATTACAAGAGCATTCAATTAAGATGTTAATTATCAAATCTTGAAAAGAACAATTACCCAGTTTTGATCCCTCACCTTTTTTATTAGTTCTTATTAGCATACATTTACATACTGACTATAATACATAAAATGGTAAAAGGAATTAACTTAAAATTAGACTTCAGTAGTGGAGGTGAAACTACCATCTCACTTTGCTATGATCATGACCAAACACAAACCTCCAAATGCACGAAAATACTAGTAGATTAATTTGATCCAACTACTATTTTTAATTTAAATGCTGACTATTCTTTTCCCTTAGTTACTACATACTTTTTCCAAAAAACAAATAACATAAACCAGTGTTTCTATGGTTATAATACATTTCTGTTGCATTTTACTAAATTGAAAAATGTCCTCTGAAACAGCTGAAGATAAATTTGCAGGTAGAACATCTCACAGTCTTCTTCAAAACATGAGGTTCTTTGGGAAACATTGAAATAGGATTCTGTGTGGTAAAGATTACCATAGCTCCTATATATGTTTGGAAATGTTTGATTTGTGCTATGCCCATGTCACATGTTAAAGTTAGAGCAAATGAGGCCACACTAACTTCCAAGCAGAAAGAAATGAAAAATACCTGTTTTATTCATTCAAGCTTTTAAAAAAGTTCTTCAGTTTGGACATATCCTAGAATGACCTGTGTTGGAAGGCACCTTAAAAAATCATTTTGTTCCAAACCCCCTGCCATGGCTAGGGACATCTTTCACTAGACCAGGTTGCTCCGAGCTTCATCCAGCCTGGCCTGGAACACTTTCAGGGATGTGGCATACATCACTTTCCTGGGCAACTTGTTCCAGTGCCTCACCACCTTCACAGTAAAGAATTTTTTTCCGAATATCTAATTTAAACCTACTGCTTTTCAGTTTGAAGCCCCATTTTGTTCTGTCACTACATGCTCTTGTAAAAGGTCTCTGTCCACCATTCTTGTAGGCTCCTTTAAAGTACTGGAATTAGGGTACCCCAAAGCCTTCTCTTTTCCAGGCTGAACAAACCAAATTCTCTCAGCCTTTCCCTTGTAAGAGAGGTGCTCCATTCCTCTGATCATCTTGGTGTCCCTCCTCTGGACTCACTCCAGCAGTTCTGTGTCCTTCCTGTGCTGGGACCCCAGAGCTGGATGCACGGTTCCAGCTGGGGTCTCACCACAGCTGAGCAGAGGGGCAGAATCCCCTCCCTCCCCTGCTGCCCACACTGCTTTGGATGCAGCCCAGGACGCGTCTGGCTTTCTGGGCTGGGAGTGCCCACGGCTGGGTCATGGCCAGCCTCTCACCCACCAGCGCCCCCAAATCCTTCTCACAGGGCTGCTCTCCATCTGTTCATCCCCAGCCTGTGTTGGCACAACCCAGGTGCAGCATTTTGTGTCTGGTCTTGTTAAACCACATGAGATTTCATGTGGGCCCATTTCTCAAGCTTGTCCATGTCCCTCTGGATGCCATTTTGTCCTCTGAAGAACTTTTAAAACTGATGAGGGTCTTTAATAAATGGCATTTGTTTACTTCATAGTTACACATGCAGTGAGAGAGACAAATATTGTTAAAATAACAAAAGGAAACTGGAAAGTTCACAGATGAAGCTGGTGAGCAAGGTGATATGCTCAATGGAGGGCATGGGCTACCTCTGAGACGCATTTTTATAGGCTGGAGAAATTGGCCAACAGGAACTATTTAAAATTCAAAGACAAATGTGAAGTCTGGCACTGGAAAAGAGTAAATCCATGGATCAGGACGTTCTGAGACTAACTGGCTGCAGTGAGATTTGCAGAAAAAAAAACAACTGGGTTTGTGGTGGACATGTACACAATACCCATAGTGTACTTAGTCAAAAAGGTCTATGGCATGCTGGGCAGAATGGCTAAGAAAGCAACTGGTGAAACCAGTGAAGTGATTCTGCCCCTCCATTCAGAAACAGTGACATTAACCTGAAGTCCTGGGCCCAGTGTTGGGCGTCCCAGTGCCAAACAGAGACAACAACAAGACGATAACCAGGTCTTGGTGAAAGTCATGATGACCACTGACTTGGAGAAAACTGCATAAAAGCGGTGGCAGCACTAGACTTGCTCTTCTTTAAAAAGATAAAACTAAGCAAAAACCTTACTCTGTGTCTAGCTACTTCCTGAGAGTCGACAGGAAGAATCCAAGTCCACCTCAAGAAACAAAGTGAAAGACCACAAGGACCAATGGGACCAAGACGCAACAAAGAAAACTCAAGCAGACATACAAAGGAAATTCTCCATCACAAGAACAGTTAAACATTGCAGCAGAAGCTTAGGGGCATTGTGAAATCTCCATACTTGAAGGCTGGTACTGCAGCAGGTGACCAGACAACCTCCAGAGTTCCCTCTTAACTTAAAGCTATTCCTCAATTTTGTGCTTCAACAGAAGAAAGCACGAAGTCTGCCTGGTGATGCCACAGAAACTTAACTGTTTATATTCCCTTGTACTGGATCTATTCTCTCAACACACTTGATTAACTGTTGCACATTCAAAACAAAAACCTTTCCTTTTTATAGGAGCTTTACTCCTATATGTATTAAAAGGACAATCATACTATCGAATTACAAAGCATTTTATGAATTGCACAGATAATATACCTATTCAAAGCATAGGGTAACATTATTAGTAACTGTTGGATGGATTTTCCTAAGCCCCAATACAGTTTCAGATTTTTCTCTGTTGTTCCTTAGGACATGTTGCTTTTTTCCTTGCTGAATTTACTATGTAAGTATTGTTCCAGTCTCTGGGTACTTATCCTGAGATTGCTTTGTTCCACTAACACCACCAATAAACAGAAAACAGCCATCTCTCATGCTGCCTCAGGGATACACACCAGCTTATGTAACAGATTTTCAAAAATTTGACAGGTAAGGGGAACTGATTCTCACAAATACTCCAGACTAGCCAGCTGCATGCTGTAGACCTTGCTGGGTCTAATGAGGACAAATGGCACCTGGGCATGATAAATGCAAATTACCCTTACTCTTCGATGAGCAGCCTAAAAAAATAGGTGGGTCATATCAAGGGTTTTGTTTCAGTGCCACACTGGTTTATTCATGTCACAGAATGCACCACAGGAAAAGCAAAGTTACGCACTGCTGGCAGAGACCAATATTAAACCAACATCAGAAGTGTTCACTAGCTGCTGCATACAGTACTGTGTATGACATTATAGATTTATACTAGAAAAACAGATTGAAGCTGCTGTAGTTAGAGAGACCCACTTACTGGAGGAGGCACACTGCAAACTGGAAGGTGCTGGCCACTGAAAACCACTGAGCACCCTGGGACCTGCTGCGTGCTGCAGGCTGGAATGTGCTGGCCTGTGCAAAGTGGTATCCCATGCGGAGCCACAGTTGTCACTGTATATGACACAGGCACTGTGCCCTGATGGATCTGCAGCAAAAGGAAAAGAAAATGGATTTAATAACTTACTGCAAAGTCCCAACACCGTTCTACAGCACAGTAAGATAACAAGCTTTTACTTACAGATCAGAAAAATAATATATACACGAAGAAAGTGTAAAAGGAGGCACATGGTGGTAATTTCTGTTCATTAAAATGTTTTGATCAATGGAATGTCATTTATTGATCAGAATTTCTGGGCAAGAGGGATCTCTCAGCTTAACATGTTAAAACTTCAGTAGCACCTTAGTCACTCAGAAGCATGACTACTAAGCCTGCCTACTCTCCCTTCTCTCCCCCAGGTTAATTCTTATGAAATAAGAAGGTAGTAACTCCCACATAAAAGCTAATCTACAAGCAGCTCAAGAATTTTTTCAGTTCTGAAGGGACTGATTCAATATTAACTCAAGATACTTGTATCTTCAAATGACAAAACAATTTTCCAGATTTTCTTTCTTCTGAAGAGACCGCTCTCTTGATTCACTTTCAGGCCAGAATTTAAGCTAAATTTCTAATTTAAGTAACAGAACACCTAGCTACAAAGCTGAAAAGGAAAAGTTAACATGACTAATAGGCAGCAGACCCTAACTATCCAGATTCATATTAGGAAACCACGTAACACAATTTTCTAACTAGTGGCAATCCCTAAAATTTAATCATCAAATCAAGATCCGAAGGTATTCTGGAACTAGAAACCATGTGGGATTTTTGTCTGTTTAAAAATTTATTGTTGGTTTTGTTTTGTTTGATTTTTTAACACTGAGCAATCTTTTAACACTTTCATGCTCTAATAAAACTGAAAAGGCTTAAGAGTCAAGCAGCACAGATTAACTGAAACTAATTATTTCAAAGCTCTCTATTCCACCATGATCAGCCCAAATAGAACCTTCTTATTTAAAATGGAACAAGAACAGTTCCTCAGGAAGGTGAGAATGAGTAAAGAGAGCTAAACTACCAAACTGGTAGCGTACAGCCAGAAAAAGACACTAAAATACAAGACAGATCACTGAACACAGGTTAAAATCTCAAATATCAATACTAGATGGAAACCAGTCTTGGGAAAGACACTGAACTTGAACCAGTTCTGGCACTGTACAAAAGCTGGGCCTAAGTGCAATGCTATATATGATCCTGGAATGTTTATTGGACACAATAATAATAAAAAATGACTGCTCAAAATATTCTTGCCCCTTAACTGGAAAGTAGCACCATGGAAGACCTCAGTCAGCCTGGAAATATTGACATCTGATGACAGACGGTGTTTGGTAGTGGGACGGAAAACTGTTCAGTCAGACTTGTCATGAGCTTACAACATAAACAAGAGCATTACCTGATCTCCAGCAGAAAAACTGTTAAAAATGTGAGTTTGTGAGATTGCTAGAATGGCATTGGCTTCCATCCTTCCACTTGGTCCCAAATGCAAATACTTCCCTGCTGAGAACTGCTCTGCACAATGACACACCAGTGCTATGCAACTGCACTGAGTGCAAACCAGCTTATAGCACAGATGTTACAGCTGCATTCTGTGCACATGCAGCTTCCGATGTGGACATCAGAATGCGTGCTAGGTCTATTCATGGCTAGGTAGTAACTAGTGTACTTGTGCCGTGACCTGTTAATTTAGTAGATAGTAACAAAGGTTACCTCAACAGGATCACAGAATCATTTAGGCGGGAAAAGACCCCTAAGTTCATCAAGTCTAACAATTAATCCAGCACTGCCACCCCTAAATCACATCTGTAACAGCCAACCTATGTGTCTTTTAAATACCTCCAGCCATGGTGACTCCACCACTTCTATGGGCAGCCAGTTTCAATGCGTGACAATTCTTGCAGAAATTTTTCCTAACATCCAATCTGAACTACCCTTGTGCAGTTTGGTGCAATTTCTTCTGATCCTGTCACTTGTTACTTGGGAAACCAATGCCCACCAGGTTACAACCTCCTTTCACGTAGTTTTAGAGATTAGTAATGCTGTCCCAGAGCCTCCTTTCCTCCAGGCTAAACACACCCAGATCCCTCAGCCACTCCTCATACANACCCCTAAGTTCATCAAGTCTAACAATTAATCCAGCACTGCCACCCCTAAATCACATCTGTAACAGCCAACCTATGTGTCTTTTAAATACCTCCAGCCATGGTGACTCCACCACTTCTATGGGCAGCCAGTTTCAATGCGTGACAATTCTTGCAGAAATTTTTCCTAACATCCAATCTGAACTACCCTTGTGCAGTTTGGTGCAATTTCTTCTGATCCTGTCACTTGTTACTTGGGAAACCAATGCCCACCAGGTTACAACCTCCTTTCACGTAGTTTTAGAGATTAGTAATGCTGTCCCAGAGCCTCCTTTCCTCCAGGCTAAACACACCCAGATCCCTCAGCCACTCCTCATACAATCTGTGCTCCAGACCCTTCATCAGTTGCATTGCTCTTCAAGGACATGCTCCATCAACGCTATGTCCTCCTTGTAGTGAGAGGCCCAAAACTTCTTTTACAGGTCCTCATTTACAGAATTCTATACAAAGTGGTCACAGAGATGAATTATTTACTCTCTGGACCAACTATGTATGTAATTTTTTCATATAATTTAAGGAGTTGATTAGGCTTGGAGGGTTAATTTAGTTATAGAACAAAACTATGATGAGTTCTGCTGCTATACAGACAACCAACTATACACATTGTGAATTCTGCCTCTAAATAATACATTTTAACTATTTAATAACTCCTGAGCTGAGGTATTTAATGTGAAATAGAATACATAATTAATAAGTATCATAACACATCTTTATTGTGAGAAACTAGTTACAAAAGCAAAATAATTGCATTTCAAAGGTTTGAGACAGAGACATAGAGAAACATGCCAATTCATGCATTGACAAATTGTTAAGTATTTTTCAAGTATATTTAAGTATTGAATTTTTAAGTATCAATCGTCTTTTATTAAAAGTGTGAACTTCTTGGGTATTTTTCATTTCCTACTGCAATGCTTCATACATGCTCAACAAAAACCACCACTCTGTAAGAAGTCAAATAGACTTTAGTGTTCTGTGACTTTCATTGTCAACTATGAGACAAGGTGAATTATTTGGTGAGGAGAGGGATCCTGAAAATGGTGGGAAAAACCCCCCAAAACCAAACACCACATCTTGAACAGCCTCCTGTTTGTGGTCTAAAATTTTTACCTGATCATGAATGTCAACCATCACTGCATTCTGCTGTGGTGGGTGAGCAGCTGGGTGCAACATACGAGGAGATACATTCGGTGGGCGAAAGGCTCGAGGCTCTTCTATTGCTTGCTGCTGTCCATAGGAGAGATGGTGATAGTTTTCATCCTGGCTAATAGAATTATGTCTAGACAAACGATCTCTCCTTGTTCTCTGACGTCGAACAGGAGGACTGGAAATACATTAAAAAAATTAGAGATTATATAAATGACACAAATCCTTCTTCAAAACTAAAACCTCAAGAGAATCAAGTATCAAGGAATTTTTAAACTGAAAAATTTTGCTAGAACAAGTTTATTAGATTGGAATAAAAATTTTCACTGACAGAACTGCTAGAATCCTTATGGCACTTTTTTCAGTATGGAAATGCTTAACAGAGCATAACTTAATGCTGTTAGGGAAACCAAGAGAAGAACTCCAATGTAAATATTACCTTGTTAAAAAAATGACACTTGGATTGCCATAGTAGTGCTTAAAAGTCAAGACAGCAATCTTCATGACATTCCCATACCTTTATTCTATCTAGGTAAAAATCCTTCATTAAATGATCACAGATTTCCCCAGGGTCTTTGTTTCAACCATGCCACAGAATGATTGTTTGCTTAGTGACAGTAGACAAAGCAGTAGACTTCTTTGAAGAAATAAATTAATTTTTCAGTTCTCACATGTTCACTACATAACTGAGTGCATTCTAAAATTCCCTCCAGAAGATCCCAGGAAATTATGATTGTGGTATTGTTTCTTTTTCAATGTGGAGAACTTTTGTAGACAGATTTACACCAGAGCATATACCTCATTTGATCAACTGATCTACAGATGTAGGATTTGATTATGTATTCTTACATAATTGTGTGTATGTTCTGAGCAGAACTGCAACTACCTTTAGCCAAAACTTCTAGACATCAGATACCATTGGCTCAGGTTCAGCACTCATAAAATTATGAACACAGATGTGATAAACTCACTATGAGAGGTTTTGAACAAGTCACTTCTCCTTTATTTGGAAGGGGAAAGCACTGAAAAACACAAAATGATCTTGCAGTACTTTCAGCACATGCCTTCCAATCTCCACAGCACACAAAAGTTACAGGTCCCAGAAGCAATAGCAAATTAAAGCTACATGGGGTGAAATGGTTTCCCATTTATGAAACACGATAAAGGACCCAAACTGAAGAGAAGAGACAAAAAGGATCTGTGATCATTATTAGAACATGTCCTCTCCAACACTGCATGGAACAGAACTGCTATACCAAATAAAAATCAAGTAAACCTGCAAATTGTTGGCAAATCCCAGATACTTCTCAGGTTGAGTCCAACTTTTGTGCAGCACGAAACAGACATACTCAAGGGAAGCGAGAACACATCACCAGTGACCTAACACTACTGTGAGTATATGATACTATGTCTCAAGCCACTTATTTTTCTACCCGACCTCATAGAGATCTTATGACATTACTGTCATCCTTAGAAATGAAACAAATAGCAATTCTCAACAGGTCAGACAAAAGGCATAAGGCCAGGCTGTAACACAGCAAAGAAAAACCAAAATATTTAAAAATGCATAGCCGCCTTTATTTTTATAAACTACCATGGCAGAACATACAAACTGTGTTTTCTTCTAACCACTGAGAACCTAAACTTAAGTTCTTACTAATGTATTTTGTCTTAAATCCAGTTTTCTTTCCTGAAGTTTTGGCTGCACTCTGTATTGCTTTATTACTAATATGATACAACTGCTACATTCTTCTTAGGTAAAACTGGCATATATAGCTTCTAATCAGAGAACTAGTAATGCAGAAGATGTTCTACTGTCTGGAGGACCCAGGTCAGTTTAAATTTGCTGTTTTCTGCTATGAAATAGTCTGAATATTTTAACACAAAAATGCCTATGTGAGGATTTTTCTTTGGAAAAGCTCAAAAAATAGACAAAAGTTACAAAAGACAGCACCAGCGCTTCAGAAGAACAGAAATTCTCTTAACTGCCACCAGCACTTGGACAAGGTGGCTCCTTAGACAAGGCAGTTCTCATAAAACTAGTCTTGCCTCTGTCTTGGTTAAAAGGCCTGGTTTTACTTTTCTATGAACCCAGAATTATAAAAAAGCCAATAAAGGCTGGAAAAACTTCTGGAGTGTCTTTTTAAACAAATGAAGAAGTATCATTCATTCTCTGGTAAAAAACAAAGCTGGATTTTTCCCCTGTACAGAATTGTAAATGTAGTAACCTTTCAGGCAGCAAAATTCAGAACTTTATCAGCTTTATCAGCTTCTGAATTATGGGAAATTCACTCAAAATAATTGTCAAGACATGGTCTAAACTATTATTAAACTTCAGCAATGAACTTGTGCTTGAAGTCTTTAAAAACAGCCCCAAAAATTCCTCTGTTACTACATGCACAGTATAAACATGGTAAATGCCCGGTTAAAACAAAGAGACAGGATGGAAGTGGTGAAAAAATTGCAGGAATTCCTGCCCTCCTCAGGTAAGAACAGACATCAAAAGGTATCCAAAACTGCAGAGTTAGTATGTGCAGATCTTAGCATTTCTAACAAGGGTGATTTCTCTGCAGTAAGACATTCTTGAATCCCTTTAGTTCAGAATTACATTCAAGACAAGGAGGAAAGGAAGCACAGATGAAAGGTAAGGCACAGCAATGGTACAGACCCCCCCATTTCACAATGACTGATAAAGATAAATCTGAATGGCCTTCTCTGTTTCACATAGGCATGCATCATGCTTTCACATTCATAATTTATCTGTACTATTATATAAAGCATCTAGACAAAAAACTTTCTGCCAATTCACACCAGAAGGTTATCTTTATTAATGCAGTATTTATTTGCTCACAATGAATCAGAATAAAAAACCACAGCAAATTAGGGCACTCTTGTGTTAGGCACAGTACAAAATCCCCGATATGAAGAGGTATGATCAAAATGTAAAGCAGGTAGTGAAAAAAAAACATCCAGGTAATAAAAAAAACCAAGACAGATTGTCCTGACCAACAGAAGTCAACTGGTAGAACGAAAGAGTTAATGCTGATTACACTGGGGCACTGATGTCCACAGCAGACACGCTTCAAAGGTTTTGCCTGCACTGGCCCTAGCCTGTTTGCTTAAGCTCAATGACCATTTGCAGCTGGAGTGCACCTTTCATCTTATCTTAACCTGAAAACCTGGTGAACTCAACCAATCTGTAATGAGAAGAGAAAACAAAGCAGGGAAATAAAAAAATTTGCTTCAAAAGCATAGGTATAACCTCACCTAAAGCATTAATAACAGATGCACTCATAATGACCTTAAGGAATTAACATTCTGCTCAACAAGAATGGCTAATAGTACTGGTATGCCTCCAGAGCACTCTTAAGACTCGGAAATACTCCTGCAAAATAAGAAACATGTATGGTATTGTTCTCCCTAAAAATCCTGGTTCTAGACGAAGAAATTAGGTGCAATGCTATTCTGGAACTGATGTGGAACTAGCCCAAATGCAACACTGCACCCAAGCTAAAAAATGCCCTGACCCAAGGGCAGGGAAACAAAGTACTGACACATTCAAATGTCTCTGATTAGAGCAAAAACTTATGCTTTTACCCAGGAGCAGGCAAGCTGCCCTAGAAAGAGTAATGTTTTTGCCCATAAAGCTGCAGCCAACCTAACAGCTCCTGTCAGACTGAAGATGGCTTTGCAATGAGGTGTTTCCCCGTTTGCAAATGACTTACTTGCAAAAGCCACAGGCTACTATCTCGGTAGCACTTGACTGCATCTGAATGTAAAGACACTTGTCCCATGCACATGCACCCCTTACATATTTCCATTCTTTTCCTCCATCCCACAGTATATTCAAACTGTCTAGATTCTGCCATCTAGCATTTAGCTTGTTATGCACACTGTTTAACTCTGCAGATGTTAATGAACACTGCAAAGAAATTTGTGTAAGCTGACTGGACAGTAAACAAAAATGACTGAATGCATGTATTTTAGGCATCTCAGTTCAAACCATTTGAGGTCAAAATAATTTTGTGGGCTAAATGCCCCTAACAAAGCATCCTTGTACCAAACTATATGAAAGGCCTGATATTCACAGGTCTTCACAACAACCCTTTTAAGTTCACAATTTAACCTCTTTCCTAAGTCTGGCAAGCTGCATTGAGAGCTGGATATTTTACATACCACTGAATGAAAGCTTCCAAATTCATCAAGTTGAAGCAAAGATACAAAACTAGCACACTCTAAACTCTCTTGCTTCAAAATTACTGGCTGATCATTGTTGACAAATTCGATTTGTGGAATCTGCAAAAAACTAGCTAAATATATCTTAAGCCTAAATTTTACATTAATTAAAAAAGATAGACACTTTTTTTTTTAAAGTACAAACCAAGCTAAAACATTTCTTAGAAGCAAACAGAGACAGTGTGTTTTAACTTGCATAAGATGACTCAGTATTTTTGAGGCAGTATGTGAGGCAATGAAACTTCTGGTTTGGATAATTTGCTTAAGTAGAATAGCAAAAAAATCTGCAGGTTTATGTTTTGCTAGAGCATCATCCATCCAGGCCCCAGTTCCAATCTCTCTCTTCCATGATGACTGGAACTTACTCCAAAATCTCTGCTTTGAGAGTTAATCAGCCACAAGGTAAAGCCAGTATGAAAATCTAATCACTATTACATGTGAATCACCCAGCTCAACAAACATTTGACACTATGTTAACCTCCTCATCTCCCCAGGGGGTATCTCTCATCTTTATTTTGATTGGTTTTAAGCACAAAAATAATTGTGACTGTAATGAAAATGATTGTATTACATGAGTAATTCTTAACACCTTTAAAAGTACCCTGATGAGAAAGATTTTTTGTTGCACTTTTCTACATGCTTTTTGCCTCAGTGCAGAGTAACAGAGAATTAGGTTCATAATGAAACTTCTTTGAAACACGCTTTTCCTCAAGCTGACTTTTCACATAAATTACAAGATGATACACAAGCCTGAATTACTTCAGTAACTTTTTAGTCACAACTACATTATCTTACAGCTCAAAGGAAATGTTAACACGTTTACCATGTGTAATCTAGTCAGTGCTGCCCAAAACACACCTTCCTCGAGCTAAAATCAGAAAGAACAAGAACTTGTTTCCCAAGCTACACAGCTTGCTTACCTCCTCCTGTTTCGTGCAGGTGTGTTGCATCGTTCCCCTGAGAAGTGGTGTTGGTTGGGTCGAGCCAAAGAAGGTTGCCTATTTGATGTCATCTCCCATGGTCGCATTGGTGGTGATGGGGCTGGTGATGCTGCTGTGTAGTCAAAGACTGAATGGGAAAGGCGTTGTCGCTTGGGACTAGGACTGCCTTCGCTCTACGCCAGTGCAAAGAAAACCAAAACAAAACAAAAACAAAACCCACCTCCAGATGAGTGAATACAATCCATACTTCAGTATTGCTTTGCACCTAGCATTAGGAGTGACTCACTGAAGACTGAAGCCTTAAACACCATGAAAGTATTCACCTTTGTATTGTGTTTATGAACACAAATTTTTAATGGTTTCCTAATCCCTGGAAAAATTACTACTTAAATTATACTTTAGCAGCACTAAAATATAAAAATTCCAATATCCATGCAAAATCAATATCAGAAAAGAGAAATACAAAGAAAATAAGGCATCACATATTTTACATTCCTCCTGCCTTCGCACTTACAGGCTATAGAAGCATGGGAAGATGTATAAACACAGTCTTCACAGCTATGGAACCTGTACTAGTCAGTAAGCAGCTGCCACACAGAGCCTGCTCTCTGCATTGCATCCCCCTCCTATCAGGTCTGTACTTAGCTAATCAGACATTTGCTCTGTACTGCAGTCTATTTTAATTCTGCTAGTTCAGCACAGAGACACTTCATCCTTCTAGTTATTCATGTCATGATAACCATTCATAGACATACCCTGAAACAAAAAATCATCAATCTACGGTTAAGTCTGTCTACTTCATTAAAATTCCACAAAGCTTACATAGTGCCTGAAGTTTCCAGTACTAGTGATCTGAAGGTCATTCACTTCCAAGCAGTATTTTCCATTGGTTATGAACACAACTACTTTTCACTGCGTGTCCATGCTATCAAACAATTTAATAGAGCTGTCATTCTTCTCAGAAGTTCCCACCAACACCTATGAAGCCAGCAGCAAATGCAACAACCATCCCTCCCCTTCACCCCACTATTCCACAAAATTTAAAACACATCATGCTGTTAACAGGCATGACAACTGAAAATACAGAAAAGTACACATCCTACTTCAGAGACCACCAACTGAACAAACAAAAACTAAAAACGCATGAACTACCACTGGAACCATCCTTGAGCCCAAGCATCCTGTGAACTTCTCTGACACAATTCCTAGTGCAAGTAAACTTGAAGTATTTAGCTGCCCTCCAGCTTGTCCAGTCACTCCACCACTTCCTTTTCATTCCACCATAGCACTATTTCAACTACATTTGCATGTAATTGCGGATGGCTGAAGCACAGAAAACAACTTGTCTGCAACAGCTCTGTGTTCCAGAACTGCATCCTCCCCCTAGATTGGGTCTCACCTCAGACTTAACTGTAGACTGGATTATGGACCTCTCCTGGCTCTTAGCTTTACAGGAGTATTTTATTTTCTGAACTCTATTAAGTTGCTTCTTGGTAGGTTTCCATCAACATACAGTTTGTACTCTAGCGTACTTTCCAGTTCAAGAAAACTCCTTTTAAGAACTCGAAATTTTGTCCAGGTGTTTAAGAGAAAAAAGGTACTTTTTTCTCTCTTTGACTTGTGGCCAATTCTTACAAAATTTCAGAGCTTTTCAGTCTCTTGCTTTCAAATACTTCAACACAGGTTGTAGTTTTCCTCTACTGTATCTTACCTAAACCAGTCATCTTTCTTAGGGAACCAGCCTGATAATACATGCATCTGTTTGTTTCTCAATCTGCTCTGAACTCCTTAACCAACTGCACTTTAATTTTTTAGAGAAAAATAGTAGATGTCCAGGCGACTCTTCAGAAGGCTGCTTGCCCTGAGAAGCTCAACACTAAAAAAACTGGAAGAGATACCCGGTAAGTGCCTTAAGAGCACAGCTTCTGTGAAAACACGTATTTTATTAGATTTCAGAGAACACTGCCAAAGGACAAATCTTAAAGGAACTATGCTATAAGAATCAGAGAAGGTGATTTGTGGCCCAATTTTTTACACCATGATGACTAAGCCTATTCAAAGAAAAAGGTAAAAAAAATGCTGGTAAATTAGGTATGCTGAGATTTTACGAGTGTAAAAGAAAATGTCAAAAGGAGGAAGGAAAAAAGTGTATTTAGTGAAGCTGGCAGAAAACAAATAACCACTCCTGTCCTAATACACTCCTGTCCTATACATGCCTTTGGCTGGGGATCTCCCACTGCTAATGCCCTAATTTAAATCTGACACTCTTCCCAAGCATTAACACTACTATACTGTGCCCCATAGAAAGCAGTCTACTTTGGAGGAACAGTCCTTCTATTATTATCATTATTGTTATTATTATTATTATTATTATTATTTTCCTTTTCCATCAAGAGTGCATCACTTCAGAGGCTAGAGATGCAAACTGCTAAGTAGTCTGCCCTCCATCATCCTTCCAGAATACTAACTTTCCCAAATATTTCAAACTCCTTAAGTGCTAACTGCCCTCTCCAGTAAGTAACAGTAATTTTACTCAAAATTGTTTCCCATTAGAAAGAAAATAAAGGTAAAATAATTTTTTGGAACTACATGTACAGAGATTTAAAATGTAATTGTGTCTTCTTCTGTACTGAAAAAGAAGCGACCTAAAGCTAAGTTCAATTTATTTGCAAACAGATGTTATAAAAATCCCAAATACAAACCTACTTAATTGAAGACTTAGTGTTTTGTCTTAGTTTTTATTAATCATGTGGTAATTGTATCAAGATAATACTAGCAAGCAGGAAAGTACAAGGAGCTAATAAGACAGACATATCCTGTATAATTTTGTTTTCATGTTATTTTCAATCAGAACGTGGAAAACTATATACTGACAGTATGTTTTTTCAGTCTATTATTATTATTGGTCATTAAGTTCAGTAGTTTATTCGTGGAATACGATACTTTCCACAATGACAGGAGCTCTGCAAATCCCAAATCACTCTTACTGTTTCTCGTTAGTACTTAAAATATTTTCTGGGACTACTGCTACTTTTTCCAGCCATATGCTATGTATTTTTCTCATGTCCAACACACAACAAGAACACACTGGAAGGATGGCAGTTATCAAGAATACTCCACCTAGCTTTTAACTAACAAGATAAACTCACTGCCCTTCTTTAAAAAACACTGAACCAAAGAAGTGCGATGATCAGGAATACAGATTACCTCGTATTTAAAGGGAGCTTCACAAGGATGAAGTAATCAGATTGTCACTAGTAGAAGAAGCAGCATGTGTCAGGCCATTAAAACCTACAGTCTTGTCCATAAAATTCAGCATTTCACTGACATTCCCGGAAGTTATCATTTCACTGACATACCTAGTATAGTTTTGTCTCATTCTCATCTGTGTACCCATTAACTCTGTAAGTGTAATGGTAATAAACGTGAATAAAGAGTATGCCTGTCTGTAAAACACCCTTTAGAAGTGTCTGTTCTATTTCTGCATATGTTCCTTGTAGTAATGTTTTATCTGAAAGCTTTTCCACTTTATTTGAGAAAAACTAGGTATTTTCATTAAGACAACACCCTTTGAGGTGTGCCTTTTTCACTGTCCTTTTCCCATAAAATTATAAATACTGCAGCCACACACTGATGATTAACCATTACAGAGGGGAATTGTTACCAAAGCAATTCCTCCAAATATCTGAAAATCACTTTCCTCTGCAACTCCCTATATATTTTCACTTAATGGTCCTGCGAAACACAAGAAACTACTCCATAACTTCCATCTCAGATTCAGAGAATAAACTGCATCTATCCCATAGCGCACAGAAGATCTGTATCTTAAAAGTAAACTAATACCTCAGGAGTATATGCTCATGCCTAGCTCACAGAAGGTTTACACAAGGACAATCTGATGAGTATACCCTATAAAACCCTACCAGGCTGACCAGAAATCATCAGCTGCATGTTTCCTCTTCATGAGTGCATACTGAAAAGGAAATTATTTTCCCCCATGATACAAGTTGGTAAACATCATACATTTATAAGCATTTTCAAATTTAACTATAGACATCTAATGGACTAGTAAACTGAGTACTCTGCATATCCTATCTGATCCAACAATTCTAACAACTGTAATTTGAATTACATTCCAACATTTCTGTTAGTCTGATCATACCTACAATAACAGTAAATTCTTGGGCAGAAGAATTACATGCAAATGTAGTGGCTTATTCTTAATCCAAGACCAAGCTAATCACAAGTACATTTTTTGGTCTAGGTTGAGTAAGCTCTGGAAGAGTTGTGCCCCACAGCCCCAAAACCAAGACAAGGGAAATCACTTATGTGACAGGATGGAGCCACTGCAGGCCAAATGTTTTCATAAGCACTACTGTCTCCTTCTTCTGTCTCTCCCGCAGAAAGCAGCAGCGGCAGAAGTTTAACTCAGGTGTTACAAAGTAGAGTTTACAAGCTCACACAACCCCCCTGTAGCTAGCACTATAGATACAAAGTCTGTAGGAAACCAAGAAAATTATACAGATAGCTACAGCACCTCCAGTTCCTGCCACCAAGAATCTCACTCACTTCCACCACTGGTACTACAAAACCTGATTGGCACCAACATCTCCAGGGAGACTCCAGTTGCTTGCCTAGTTTCTACTCAAGCTGGTCTCACCTAGTCCCTGCAGCACTCACACACAGAAAGTGAAATTACACAGAGAGGCAGTCAAGAAAAGATCTAATAAAACAGGATAGACTGCAGGGATCAGGCACAGGGCTCAGCCACACAAGCATAAAGACTGGCCACAGTTTACCTGTTTCAGTCCTTTTTCTGTCTGGCCCTATTTTGTCCCTTTCCAAACTCCCTTCCCTTGCAAATCACCTTCTCAGTTGGCATAGTCTCACTGACCAGCCCCAACATCCTGGACCCTCAGGTTTGCATCCTTATCAGCCACAGAATCCTTGTTTGTGTGCAAATTTCTGACAGCTCATCAGTTAGTGTGACAGACCTGGTTTTGTTTCTTGTCTTTATGTCCATTAAGTGTGCTTGGCAGGTTTGTTGTCTCTCTCCATATCTTGTTTATGGCTTCTTCCTTTCTCTTATAACGCCATTTGATGAGGTCTACAATCAAACAATCTCACTGAAATAAACATTTCTACATTCCACACACACTCTTCAACTGGTTCAACAGATTTGTGCCTCAAAATGTCCCTATTTATTACTCCTTTTTTTTTTAACCCCTTATGGCACTCACACGTTCCTTGACCAGACACAACTTACACAAGCTGATGGTCTCTCCTTCCACATTCCCTTACGGATCACAAAACTCTTTCACGACCAATACAGAGCACAACTGTAACCACTCTTGTCAATCCAGGAAGAGTGAAATGAAGATTACCTCTGAAAACAGTAAAAACTCAGAAGAATATTGGAATAAACAACAGCCCTTCACCCTTGCCCTAAAGAAGAATATTTAATGAACATGCAAAGGGCTGGTGTATGGCATGAGAAGAATTTGTTATGGTAAACCAGGGAAGTTTGTCTCTCCCATCTGGGTATGTAGAGTCCAAAGGACATTTTATGTTCTTGCCACAATAACCCAGGATAGTTCACACACCCCCATCTGTATGTATTTTAGCACCAGTACACATGACAGATGCAAGCTGCAGATCTTGGAATCCAAATGGAAGCACCTGCACTACATCAGCCAGTTCCCTAATGAGCAAAACAGGACACTGCATACACAGCGTATGTTTACAAGCCCGGGTTTTATCATCCTTCCCTGCTGTGCTTTCCCTTGAGTTTCACTCCATTTGATTAGCACTGGTGTCCCAGGGCTCCCACAGTGGTAACTCTCAGCTTTCATGAAAAGTCAAAGCTTTCACACGCTCATTGTCCTGCCTTATTTCTGAGAGATCCACATCTACATTTTGTGTAACAGTGAGGAAAAAAAAAACAGGATGAAAAAAGTGGCATCATATTAACCTGTAAGCTGACAGATGAAAAGCTCTTGGGGACCATGAAGTTTGAAATTTCCTTTAAATATATTCTTAAAATTCTAGCTTTAAATAAAACCAGAAAGGAGCCACTATAAGAAGCCATTATGGGGCAGTAAATTAAAAGTCCTGTGCCACAAGCAGCAAAGAGTAACAGATTTTATGAGCAACTGGCCTACTTCCAAGCCAAATTGATGTGCTTTTTTCAAGAAAAAATAAACAAGGATTATCCAGTTGGACTCAAAACTGCATGACAAAGGACCTGTCCACGCATAAAGATCTGCCAGCAGAATCATATTGTAATGACACATATCTTTCACTGGCAACAGCTCTTTAGAGGAACTTCAGCTGACAAAATAAACACCAGAAATAAAAAACTTCTGGTAGTCTAATTGGATTTGCCCAAAGAATTTTGCTGGCTTAGCTACATGGGCCAACATAGTGATATTTTTCATCCTGCCAACTGTGTGCCAGTCCAACTAGAGCATATAACGCTGCTTGTTCAATTTCTGCAGGGTAAGCAGGATTCAGAACCTTTGCTTCAATCCACCACCATTCACATAATCGTTATACCTCTTTTCATGAATAAAGGAAAAGTTTTCCAGAACTATATCTTGAAAAGATACAGTGATTCCTCTAGTAAGAACTGCAAACTGTTACAGCTGTTGACCATGGACACAATCTTGGTATAACATAATCATAAAGCCAAGGTAAATGGGTACACGGTAAGAAAACAGAAATTCTAATATTGATGTCCACACCCTGCATCCTCCAGGCACTAGATATAAATCCTAGAATGTAAACAAAGTTTCATGCCTTTAAAAAAACAATAATTTAAATTTTACCTAAAAACCTCACCATCAATAATATTCAGAGCCATTTTTTTCTACCTAATCTTTGACTTCAGAGTTGTGACCAGGACACAGCTTGGAAACATGGCTGTCTGGACATATACTAAACAACTTCCTGATAAAGGAACAGTAAGAGAAATCTGAATTTGGTCTAATAAAAAATTGGCAAAGAAATGCAGACCTTCCCAAATCTGCAAACTGTTTCATTAAAAGCAGAGGACAAAAAGGAAAGCCAAAATGAGCCAATTCTTGCAAAAGTCCTAGGAGATAGCATCTGGAGTAATGTGTGCGGTTCTGGGCTCCCCACCACAAGAGAAACACTGACATACTGGAGAGTCCAATAAAGGGTCACAGAGACGATGAATCACCTAGAGCACCTCTTGTGTAAAGAAAGGCTGAGACAGCCTTGGACTGACCAATCAGCCAAAGAAAAGAGAAAGCTCAGGGCTATCTCTTCAGTGAGACACAGCAGGTTCCATTTGAACATGAGTAACACTTTACTCTGGAGAGTGATTGAGCACCAGCATGGGTTTCATGGAGCCTCTGGAGTATCTCTCCTTGGACTATCTCAAAAGCCACAGTCCTCAGCATTTAGCTGTACCTAGCCCTGTTTCAGTAGGAGACCTGGACCAGATGACCTCCAGAAGTCCCTTCCAACTTCAGCTACTGTGATTCTGCAGTTGATTTTTCAAGCAATGCTTAAACACAAGGCTTTTTGAAGCCTTTTCCTGTCAAAGAAGCAAAGTGCAACTGAAATAGGACTTCCAAGTACTTCAAGATGTACTCTGGACATACAAAATGTCCCTGTGAGTATCTACAGTTCCCCACTGAATACTGAATACATCTGAGTATTCAAAAAAGACCGGTTCCTTCTGCACTTCAGAACTTTTTTCTTATTTTTTTTCTTAATTCTCACAGTGCCAAGAATTAAGAAAATCAATCTGTAACTAGTACTTGAGATGAAAGTTCCATAAACAGAGAACAAAAAAAAAAGGGGGGGGGAAGTTGAAAAACCCAACCCACCCACCTGGTGACATGTCTGTTGAATTATGAAGTATTTCAATTCAAACAGAATAATGTTTAGCAAGGCACATCACTCTGAAAAGAAGCCTACAACATTTTCTTTAACTTGCTTGTGAAATACGGTCATCTGGTAAGAAGAAAACTAGCCACTACATCTTAAAATGTAAACCAATGTTCAATAGCCATGTCAGGTTGCTAGTACAAAATTTTCTGTAGCAGCTTTATATATACCAGGTTTCTTAGTAATTCATGTGACTTAAAGAGCCCTTCTGACAGTGGAACAGCAGAACCTTCCACAAAACTTAGTAAAAGGAACACAATTTGTAAAACAAGAGCAACATTACCAGACATGGTAAAAAGAAGATGACAGTTCATCTCTTTTTATTTGTCTTTCAACACTATGACCGCTATATATCAATTACATGGTATACATCACTTACAGCTGTAACTATAGCTAACAACTGTACCAAGAACACGCCTTAGTAATCTTCCTGGCCATCTATAACTCACTCCTGGCTAACAGGATTAATTCATTATTTACTGACAGTGGACACAAAAGCCAATTCGTTCTCCAGCAATCAGAAGTGACAGTGAATCCTCCATGCAAAGTTTAACTGTAAAAACCTGAGGCATGCAATAGCAAATCACACAGCAAAAGTACAGAACTGTTTCAAAACAAGCAGGTGACTGAAAGAAAGGCCAAACTGAGAGAATTCTTGCAAAAGCCCTAGGACACAGCATGTGGAGTACCGTGTGTAGTTTTGGGCTCCTACCACAAAAGGAACACTGACATACTGGACAGTCCAACAAAGACTTGCTTTACTTAAGGTCAAAACACCATAAATAAGATCAATATTTAATCTGTTGGTTATTCTACATCAGACTGACATTTTTGTGTTTTTCCAGTGTTTTCTCCATACCAGTTTCTTCTCTGAAATGCGTTTCTCACTTAACTGGATGTTTAGGATATATAAAAACAACATTAAGAGACAACTATGTCTGAATTGATGAAGTTTCACAAAGCAAGTACTTGAAACAGTCCTAAGAATTTGATTTTTAGATACCAATTTCTCATTCCAAACACTGGAATATTACTTTGCTGCACATGAACTTAAAACACATGAAAACATTAGAAAAATGTAAAAATATTAGCATCATATTTAGCTCCGCATGACTCAATAACATTTAAAAAAGAAGGAAATTGTTTTAATAAGACTACATGTTTCTTAATTTCAAGCTCTACTGATCATACAAAACGGACAGTAAAATCCATATATCACAACAGCAGCACCTCCTTATCTAATACTGAAGCAGGTTTAAGAACCAAGGCAGCACACAGCCACCTCAAAGTTCTTCAAATTGAATTTTATTAGTATTTGCTACTGCTTGCAGTACTTGCTGCATGCAAACAATCCTTTGAAATATGAAAAAGTTTTGCAATCATTTGTTGCAGGAATGAATCAAAGCACTCTAAATGCTCCAAGCTCACAAAGGTGTTGCAATGTGATGCATCACATCATTGTATTTTTTCTGAATGAGAATCTAACTCTCAATACAAAAACACCAACCAAACGTCAATATGGGAAGAAATCTCAGCTATACCTCCCTATTAAAAAAAGTCCAATTGTTGGAAAAATATTAATTACATCTTAAAATCCCAATTTAGGGTCACAGTTTTCAACTCAGCTTTGTCAGTGGTAGGTGATAGAAAATGGAAAAAAAATTGTGCTATTTCTGCAGACATTCCCTGCAATTAGTATGTACTATGATAGAAAATATTTCAAGATTTCTTAAAATTGAAAAAGTTATGCAACAAACAGTACTGGTATCCAAGAAGACTTTAAAAAATAGCTTCCGTTGATAGTTTTTTTATCAGTCAATTTCCAAAATGACTACCAAGATCTGAGGTAAAGTGTCCATGTTTTGACATCTGCACCAACTTATACAATACAGAAAGTGTAATTTCAGGTGATGGTGTTAAAAGCTGTCTCTGGACCTTAACAGAGTCCTCTTTCATATGTAAGCAGAAGATAATTTTTAATTAAAATCACAGAATTATAGATAAGAGAACTCATTTTCCTATATACAAAGCTGAAATAAATTAAACTTCACATGTGTACCACTAAAATGTATTCATTGCTATAAAGAAATTTCTTTAAGTGTCATAAAATGTGCTGAAATTGACATACTTAAAAGGATGCCAGGGCAAGAGTGAGGTGGTGAAATCAAGACAAAGTGTTCAGGTATACGCACATCCGAAAAATATCACGTTTTCAATTTGAAAAATAATTCTGCTCTTTCTGCTTTGATGAGACAAGGGATCTGAAGAGAATCTGGCTCAAAATTGCTTCACAGCAAAGTCTACTCTATGCATCATTTGTATATTCAGTGTGTATTCACTAATTATTTTGCCATTTAGGCATGTGAAACTAACAATACAGGTACCTCAGCAGAGATAAGTTAATTAGGACATTCATTACAAGTAAAAAACCAAAATCACACTCTTTCCACTTCAAGATTTTTTCCCTGTATTAAACTACACAAACATATAGATGCATACAGGTATGCACACACACATATGAAACACAACACATGTAAATGGATGAGATACCACTTGAGCAGTGAAGACTGAAATGCTTTATTTGTGTGAACGGATGTTATACTGACGGTATTTGTTAACAGAGCATCAAAAGAACATCCAAACATTTACACCAGTAAAAACATTACTCACACTACTATAACTCATGTCCGCAATAGGCACAAGGATAAGTCAGCATTTGAAATCTGTTCCTAGTGAGAGGACTACTAGCACAATAACTCAACCTCTATTGCGGTAACACACACTCATACTTCGCTGCCTTCACTGCTGTTGCTTGTCATCACAATACTGAACTGCATTACCAAAAGACGGAAGTATCCAGTCATTACATCCTACTGTTAAAAATTTCTGTATGTAATGTAGTTTTACATGTTCTCACTTCATACCGCAATTTCCTCTCAACTTTGCTTCACATTCTCTGTGTTGCCCCAACAAATACCCTTCATCTGTTCTAGAAACTACATAATGAATCCACAAAAACCTACCTACCTACTTATCTGATCACTACAACCAAACTATCATGTGAACAACAGAATGTTCTTCAATATACGCACACTGCTACTGGTGAAAAAAAAACAAACCAAAAAACAACAGAAGTAAGTCTTAAAGGATACAGCTCAAGAGTTGGATTTAAACACAGGCTTGAAAACTCAAAGGTCAAGACACTTACTTCGTCTTCACAAGTTCCTTCCAGAACACTATTTTAAATGAATTTTCTAGTCTTTTGTATCTCTCATCTCTTCATTTCCCATCTTGCTTTATATTCAGTTCTGACGTTTTCCCAAGACACAAACTCAGAAGACAGATTAAAAATGCCCTCCCTGAGTACTTGCTAACAAGATAGTCTTAAATGTCCTTGAATGTCCAAGAAACAAACTTTGAAAATGAAGCTCATCAAAAATATTAATCCCATCACAAATTTTTTAAAGAATAGTCCCAACACAGGTCATCTAAATAACCTGAATAAGGAAGAAAAGCCCTAAGTTTTTGTCTTGAAAGCCATCTCCTTAAGCTATCATGAAGACATGCCAGACAGAGCATCTGTTCAGCAGCACCATAAAATGTGCCATGAATGTTCTCATCCCTTCTCACAAAATTTACTGTTAGTGACTGCAGTGTGACAAAAAAAAAAATTGGCCACTTCTCTCAGAAACTGACAAAGACAGACAACAAGGCTAAGGTAAGAGGCTCTGTATAGAGAATGTAGCTGACTTAATGCAATTTCTGAGTTTTTCCAGGACCGAGGTGTTCACAGATTTTGCAACAGGAACAAAACTGCAAGACTGATAAGATGAAAGAGCTATTTAAACAGAAAGTAAGCAAAGCATACCCTATGTAGCGGTGCTCACATGAAGCACTAGGCATTTTTGTAGTATCTGAGGTAGTAGTGGGAAATACAAAAAGAAGCACAGTCACTGAAAATAAACAAGGAAATAAAAAATTCTGAGACGGCAAACCTGGAATGTATTTACTGAGAACCAGGAATTGCAGACATTAAAGAAAGAATGTCCCTATTTTCCTGAGAGGAAAAAAGCAAAAGAATCAGTCTTTATACTGCTACAATGCCAAGAGAAGACATTAAGCAAGACAGATATATGCTGCTCACCTACTTTTCTACCAGGTGACGCACAATTCCACTGCAATACGGACAAACTGGTTAGAAGACAAAGAGCAAAATACTCAAGGTGTAAAAGGGCTTCCTTTCTCTCTTTCCCCTTCGCGCTGCTCTTAAAGAGCTGCTGTTGTTAGCATTCAGGGCTATTACGGCCAAAACCAGCACCAGTTTTCGATGTTATGACAAACAGGCATCAGTAGAGGGCACCAAAAAGCAAAACAATTTTCCTTATCTTTAAGAGCTTAGTGAAAGAGGAACCTACCCGCTCCCCTGAGAAGCTGAAGAGCAAAAAAATGAAAACCATCCGGCTAAATCATAGACCTCATCAAGTTCTGCACACAGCAGAATTTAAATATTCCGTATTAGATTTTTTAACTTGATATAAATTCTTATATAGGGAAGGAAACTGCAAGTTCTACTTCCATATGAACTGATTAAGTCAAATCTGTATCTTCCACAAGTTTTAAGAATCACTCCTCCATAGTCAAAACAACTTTCTGACTAAAAATAGGAAAAAAGAAGTTCTATATCTTTCCTCTGCCCTTATTTCCACCTTTCAAATCCTTCTGAGGCAAGGGGAGGTGGGGATGGTAAAGCTACACATAAAGACTATATGGTAACTTTTTAAGTAGAAGACCTTCTCTGTATAAATTCTCATTAGATCCCCAGCAATTCAGCCCGTGTAGTCTCTACAAACAAGCATGTATGACAGCTTTGACTTATGACAACACTACACTTTCATAGTACAAGACTACAATTCAATAGCAGACAGGTCTGAAGAAGTAACTTCCCTCCCTAACCGCACAATTTTTATATTTTAACAAGACCTTGCATAAAAACCATCACAACTCTTAAAGACTTTCTTAGCAAAGAGTTGAAAAAGTAACTTGACTTCATCAACAGTCTACTTTAAATCATAAAAGTAATCTCTTATTATAATGTCATTAAGCCATACCAAAAAAACATATTTAGACAAGCTGACACATAAACCTCACAAATTGTTGTGACAAATCACAACAGCAACTGATTCAACTAATATCAGCTTCTGAGCCAAATCTCTGTATTTCAGGGAAAAAAAAGACAATTATATACTGTGACTTCCACTCCACTGCAGGTACAAACCAAGGACTGCTCACCATGCAACTTCAATTCAGTATTTATTATACTTTCATTAATTAAAAAACCCCACAAAGTGAACCAGATGAGCATCAAATGAAGTTTAACCTACTCCTACTCCATAAGTCAATAACAATATAATATCCACAAAGGAGATAATGAAATCTTTACTTTTTAAGACCCTTTTACTTACATACAACTTTTCACAATTAGCACTTTTCACAAGTAGTATAACTCCTAGCAACAATTCCCTGAAAACTTTCTTCTCGTTATTCTATGCATGTATACATTTCATTTTTTGCCAGAGATTTGGTGATTAAGGAAGACCAAAAACATTATGAACTACCACTAGCCAAGAAACCTGCCATAGAAGCTATCTGCTCTTCCATCTCATACTTCATTGTCTAATGACTCCTTTCTCTTACTGCATGCATTAGTATGAAATGGAGTTTTTCCTCTCTCAGAACAGTGAATCTCTCACACAACAGCTGCAATACCCCCTTGAAGGTAAGAAAGGTAATGTACTATAATGCTGCGAAGCAGTCTAAGGGGTCTGTTGGGTCAGCAGAGAGCAAGATTCCCGGGATGTGGATAAACCATAAATCTGGCAAATGAAACCAAAGCAGTTGCTTCAGTGAATGATATTTAAGAACAAGCACATCATCAGCAACACCAAATCAAATTGTATGATGCAATTGTATTCAATACCTGAATAAGGCAGACTTCCAGTAATCCTGTTAATCTTAACATTCCAGTTGCCCCACTCTATATGTGAAGAATTTATCAGAAAATGCACAACTCCTTCAAATACTATCTGCAAAAATCTCTTTCAAAATGCAAATGCTATACATCTGTAAACACTGTCATGACTTCCAGTTCAATGAACTTCTGCGTAAGTAATAACTAAGCTACTTGCTCTACACATTTACAGTTTGAAATGGATGTCCTCAGTTATCAATGCACAGTCAGTTTAAAAACACACTTCTTGTGAACAAGATTCAACCTGACAGTTCAAGCATAAAAAAAATAAATCCCCTTTGTACTTTTTAGGAATAGGTTAACTCACGTGTACTGAAAAATACCGAATGC